>JAQIWG010001408.1:0-24673 GCA_034695025.1 Chamaedrilus cognettii
TTGATTGCAGCTTTAACAACTACTGCGCAAAAGACATTGCAGACAGCAAGAGGCACGTCTGGAAACATTGCGTTACTTCTGGGATGCTAACAGTCTGAATGCACCATCGACATTCAAGCTACGCGGCATGGTACACATATTGATCGACAGGCCTGCAATCAGAGACCGGACCACAGCATGGTACACTCGCTACAACTAGGTCTACAGCAGCAGACATGCGACATGCAGCGAGACATCTAGGAATCTATTCACAGCGAAACAAGTTATTAAAATGCTTTTAAAAGCTCCATAATAAACTGCGCATAGAGAACAGAAGCAGAACAGGGCAGTGCCATCCAGCCTGAACGTTGTGTGAATGAAGCAAATCACTGAATACACTAGAACATAGTTTGCACCAGGTAAATGATTGATTTGCACCTGATCCTTCAGCGAATGAATTGTTTCCTCGTTGATATCGTTGCTCGCGATTATCAGCAGCTTCTCGAACCAAGGAACATTGTAACTGCAACACAGTGTAGTATACCGTGTGATCACAATACACAGTGCACAGTGTAGCATACCGTTTCGTCACAACACACAGTACACAGTGTCGGCACAATGCATCAAATTCAGTACATCACATTAGTGTATCATTTTTTACAAAAAATCGCCGAAATCGGGGGCAGAATCGCGGCAGACACCGGCGATCTGCGCTCGACCGCCTTCCTTAGACAAAGACTAGACATTGCCGTTCAGAGAGGCAATGCGGCCGCGGTGGTAGGGACACTCGCCGACGGGCGATGGAGTGGGGAGAGGGAGGGGCAGATATAGGGCCGCACTGGACTGTATCTTAATGCATTTCTACGTCTGACAATGGATTCTTCTGTATTTTAGTGTATTTTAATGTATTTTACTGTATCTCAATGTATTTTAATGTATTTTATTAGTATTTGTATATTGTAATTGTATAACTTGGACTGTGTAAAAATAAACTATTGCACTGAGGAAAGCCTGGTAAGCACGCAGCGTCTTCAATGCATTATTGTACACATTACAACATCACTGCAAATGTTCATTCTCTAGCTAATATTCTAGCGTCCAAGTATTTTATATAAATACATTATATTTATATCCTCACTGAATAACTACTAATATCAAAACAATGCTCTACACGGTGTGCTGTAAATACTAGCACACCCTCTACGCTGTGTGCCAATTATACTCACTCCTATCACATACATTTACGCTGTACACAGTTAGACTCACGTCCTGGCGATGAGCTCAAAGGCCTTCCTCACGAGCACTGAGAGGTAGGCGAGGTCCCCGCTGTCCAGGCGCACGCCCTGAGCACGATATCCAAGCTCGCTCAGCGCCATGGCCACCGCACAGAAGTTGGGCAGCCCGCTCCTGTATGCATAAAACATGCATATTATATGCACGTAGATAGACAGATTATAGATATCTGCAAGTTGAGCAGACCGTTCCTGCATACAGAGAAATATAGAATATATACGCAGATATAAAAAACATATATAGCATACACAAAGGCTATGCACGCAGATCCTAAATAATTATAAACAAGTTGGGCAGGCCGCTCCGGCAGAGAAGAACTGCAGACGAGTGAGAGCAACCCATCGATGACTGTCACAAGCTACATCAGCAGATAACATCTCAATCGAAAACCGCGCAGAGTACGATAACTATGACTGATCTGATGACATGTAATTGACACACTATGACACACCTGATGACATCGTAGGTGTCGACGAGACAGATGAGGGTGGTGGGGAAAGCGAGGGCGTACGACACAAAGGCGGCAAGCTCCCCCTCATTCGCCTCCGATGCTAGGAACCCTGGCAACAAATCGAAGTAACGTATAAACTTTATACAATCCTCATATATTTCTAAAAGAAAAAATGTCAAATAAAGGGGTCACCATGCGGATCACGCAAAGAATCTAATGACCAGGGGGCTCATTTACGTAGATATCTTATGACAATCTTAGTCGTAAGATTGTCTTAAGAGAATCTTTGGCAAATCTTATCTTTTTCATTGGAAACTCCGCACGGTCGCGCGTGAACCGAATGATGACGTCACGGCGGTCGGCGATTGAATTTTATTTGTTTTAAATTTCAGTCGGGATAAGATTTCAGAAAATCTTAAGAAATGTACGTAAATGAGGCTCCAGAACCAGAAGCGGGTCTCTAAAACAACAACAGCTAACCCAATGCCTGATTGCTAAGTCATCACCTAAGCAATAGCGCCTGGTATTAACGCGAGTCCAATTTATCACAATGGTTATTTGACACGCTTTAAATACAACATAATCCATCGATGAACATTGCCTACCTATGACTGGTGCCAGCCTGTCGCGCCATACGAGACTCTTGGCACACAGATCGGACTCTGTCGTGCCATCAGCGCTCTTCAACAGCTACCGAGCAACGAGACAAAGGGATGTATTCTATCAGCACTCGGCGGTCTATCAGCGGCCAAACATAGCAATGCGAGAGAAGTCCACTAAACTAAGTTAAGTAAACCGGTGAAATTTCTCTTAATAGTATGTCCCGTGTCTACTCGCCATATAAACTATGGTACTCATTTTAGCCGTTACGCGTCAACAAAACTACTAAGCTTGACTACAAGGACTCCTATCAAAGAAGGCACAGAAATTACAAACAAGACAGGCATAATCTCTATGCAAGCAAGCAGTATATGAAATACACAGGAATCACTCAACTTTTTACTCAGTGTTCCATCAATGGCTTACTTCAATTTTAAGAGCAAATGACTTTTTTATACCAGCTGGACGACATGGGAGCAACTCAAAGTAGGGAACACAGTGCAGTAAGCAAGAACAAGTAACGAATCCAAGCGATCAAATACATACCTTGTTCTGACACTCGACCATGCTGCTGTACGAGTTGATGAAAGCGTGCGCGTGTGTCCCCTTCACGGGGATGCCAAACAACTTGCCCGCCAGCACGTTGCTCGTACCGTCAAACCCTTCACACAGCCAATCAAAGGCCGCCAATGTAGGATATCACCTTCAATCAATCGATGCATCAATGGTGCTCAACACATACTCTTCACAAATCTTTTAATGCAAATTTTCGGCAAAGGGCGCATAAAAAAAGATCTAACACGATATAAGCTTTGCAAATGGTTTAATTTTCTACAGGCCTGAAACAAAATGATCAATAAAAAACTAGAATTGGTAATTTTCTATATTCGCTAAAGACACCCAATACATTTCACAGATGAAAGGCAAAAATTCTCTCCGCACACGAGATAACAATTATAAACTAAACATATCTTCAAATCATCATATATAACACACAAGCCACACCACTCGCGCACACATCATACAACACATGATGCATCAGCCACACAACACGCTCCTCACCCCCCATGTAGCAGTATCGCGAGGCAGACAAGCCCCCGTCCGGCCCCTGTGCCCGGCGCAGACCAAACTCTAGCAGAATCTTGTCGGGCCCGGCGGCGAGACGAAACCGCGCGGCATTCGTCGCAACAAGGCTGTGCAACAAATAAAACTATGCCTCGATCATTTACAACAAAGACTCTAAAATTAGCAACCATATCCGCCACAAGAACAGAAAAAAAGAACATATTGAAATAACAACAATTACAAAATGATTAAATTTGTCTTGCGTAGTAAATGTCTGAATTTAAAGACAGGACCAGAGTCTGCACTGGGCCACCAATAAAATATAAAAAAATTGGCCAAAACATATTTATCGTCAGACCCAACTTTTTCACCAAATCAATCTTGTCAGCTATCTTTTCTGGAATACTTGATAAAAATTAGCAAAAAAAATTAGAAACAACAAGAAAATTTTGATCATCAAAAACATTTAATCTTGTCGATATTCAAGATCAGCATCTCCAGCTCTGCGCAGGAGACGCTTTTTATGGAGACCCCCCAACATAAATGCAAGGGTTAAACACCCCGGCCTCCCCCTCACCTGGCGTAGTTGACGAGGTTGAGGAGGGTCGTCTCGAGGAGCTGAACGACGGGGAGGGGCCCCTCGATGCGCAAGAGGGGCACCTTGGGAAAGACGACCGTCCCCTCGTCCACGGCGTACACTACCACCTCACGCGTGTCGAGAGCCTGCAGGTAGGTGAAGAACTCCGGGTCTGTGTGTGGGGGGAGTACTTGGCGAATGTAGGCGATGTCTGCACGCCGCGAGGCGACAACACAACCAGCACAGGTAGGATGCAGCAACTTTAGAGAAATTCCAGGCCTTCAAGGCCTGTGTGCGGACAACGTGAGACTTCTTATCTGATTCGCAGAGAATTTGTAAGATTGCTACGTTGACAGGAAAGGCGCAATAACTCTGCAGAAGATCATTCAAGAAAATTTACGATCAGTTGCTCAATCGAGAGTTATTTGATTGCAGCTTTAACAACTACTGCGCAAAAGACATTGCAGACAGCAAGAGGCACGTCTGGAAACATTGCGTTACTCTTGGGATGCTAACAGTACTCTCCACACATGGCGAGTAGCACAAGTATAGCACAGCAAAATACAGTGAACCGTGAGCAGGGATAATAGCAGACGTACTAGCATCATGAAATGGACCAGTAATAGCACAATGAAATGGATCCAGCAAAGAAAAATGCTACGCTTACGCTACACTTAATGATACGCTACGCAAAAAATAAACTACGCTACGAAAAATTTGACTACACTACGCTACGAAAAATTTGACTACGCTACGCTACAAAAAAGCTCTTTTTCTTCCACACTTTTACTTCAGCAATTTTTATTCCGCCCATCTACTTTCGGCCTTTTTCTTCCGCCCTTCTACTTCCGCCCTTCTTATTCTTTCGCCATTTTCTGGGGTTACAGTTAGGGTTAGTGGTGTTCCTGGCGTAATGAAGTCATTGTAATAAAGTGCAGAGTAAGTGGCCTCGTCAATTATTATTTTTATGTTTTTATTTACTAGAGTAAATAGAATTGCCGCAGTAACTACTGGTTCTTTAAAAAATACCATTGCCTGACAGAAATCGTTTTCATTGGACAAATTTAGGTCAATGAAATGTAATAAGAATCTGGTTCAACGGCTGCAGCACATAATGCCCAATTATTCACCATTTAACCCTAATATGTGGACATAAAAAAAATTGAATTAAAACATTTCCATGCACAAAATGCAAGCAATATTGCTCACAAGGTCACGAGTATATCAGTTTTAATCACATATATAAAATAAGAATTCAAAGGAAGTGAGAAAGAAATAGTGTCACACACCCTGCTCCGAGTAGTGGAAGTTGTGGAGGAACTTAAGACACTCCTCCAGCCCGGCGAAGATGGTAAACTCTCCCTGGAAGGGATTCTTGCGGAAGAACAGATCAAAGACGGAAGAGTCCTTCTGCTTTCCACTCTTCCAGTACGCGTACGCCATCGTTATCTGGTAGAGATCTTGAACAAGAGCAAATCATTCAAAGCATTCATCCTCCGTTGACGATCACATGCCTTCAAATCACGCGCATAACAATCGACCTATTGCAAACCCGTTTCCAATTGCCCACTATGTTCAATCATCAAGCATCGTACATGAAAAAAAAATTGACAAATATTTAAATTATTTTGAAAAACTGTTGAGCATTTCGGATCAAACTAGTTCATACGCAGATGCTAAGGCAGTGTTAGAGTCAGTTGCAAAACTGTGCAACTAAAAAATTAATCTATCATCATTATCAGCATTATTATGATCGACAGGCCTGTAAGCAGGGGCTGTATCACGCCATTCTGGTCCGTGCTAGACTCCATCTTGCTCGATCCGGGGTGCAGGCCGTGACCATTCTCGCGACCTTCCATGTCTCCCGTGCTCATCGCTAACTGATTATATCCTAACCTACAACCACACGGTGTAAATGAGCGATCACGCTAATAATGAATTCAAACTGCCATAAATAGAAAATGTCTTTTTAAAGCAGTACCGGTACTTAAAAAGCAATGAAAGACGTGTTACTGCCGGTTGTCCTATACAACATGCACTAGTGGTAAGTTTCGCGTGTAGTCGCCCGTATCGCATAGATGTGACTAAATGCGGAGCTGCCTGCATCGAATAGATGAACATTAGGCCTATGTGGTTGGATCCACTGCCTTGGCTTATTACATTTCATATTCAAACCATTACTTTTAAATTCAAATCATGCTTCGTTTCTCATGTAAGCTTACGGTAACAATTGTGTAATGTGATGAAAATATCATCTACTCAGTACTCGTCAGTGTAGGCTGATATGGTCTCAGAATATTTGATCGCCTTACCCTAATAATTATTTTTCGTAACCCCTTCAGAGCTCCACTATAGTTAGATCGCGCCCAATAAAAGCAGTGTCGCTGCACATGCGCGCCAGATTTCAACCCCTCCCGACTTTCGGCCAATAAGTCGAGTTCGGAGAATTTTTTTCACGTTTCGTTTCGATTTCGATGTGATTAAATTAAATCGTGTCTACCGAAAGCACTGTTCATTTATTTATTAGTCCCTTTAAAGGAGCTCATCGTTCTTTTTCTTTCTTTTTTGCAGTTTTATGATGACAGTTTACTGGGTTCACGGCCTATGTAGTTCGCGCGAGTTGCATAGGCCATATGCCTAAACTTGGTAGCTAGCCTAGAGCCTATGCAGTGCCATGCATAGTACAATTCTACAACACCCCCCCCCCCCGTGAGTTAGGGCCAAAAAATTAGCAATCCGAACACCTCCCCCCCCCCCCAAGCTGGCAACTTCATAGGATTCCAGGTAGGCCTAGGCATCCCAAAACTACAATGTCATTGCTAGGCAAATAGACACGTGACGCCTGGCTGCCTCATAGCTTATTCCGCTGTGGACCCGCAGGCTATAGATCTACGAGCGTCGGAGTCAGTGAAGCTGCGGAGTGTGCGCCGCAGCAGGCCACACTACTGGCTGGTATTGTGGTGTTTCTAATTGAGTCAAAGACAGCGAACATTGGACAGCAATTCTATACGTAATAGTGGTAGCCTACTACAGAGTAATTACATAGCTGCAACAATGTACGTGTAGGCTAACTCCTTCTTCATCCCATTCTGTAGGCCATTCGACAATGTTGTTCCTCTGCATTAGTCCTGCCTTGTTGTGCTTGTTGGGTTTGGGCGCACCGGCTGAGTTGGTGTCAACGCTCCAGCCCCCTGCTCCCCCGAGCCAGGCCTCAAACCCTCCACGCATCGACCGGGGCCTTGATCCCCTCTACGCTATGACGAGCACGTTCCTTGATCTCGTCCAGCCTGTCTGGAGACCTGATGTGTTTGACGAGCCTCGCTTTACAAGTGGTGGGTTTCTAGCATTGCGACGAGTTTTGGATACGAATGGAATACGATTCTTAATATTTTGTTCTTCAGCAACTACGTGCTGGGTTGTTGGACTGAGAGTATGACATTGTGCCAGACTACAGGCTAGACAGGATATTGTATCGACAATGAGTGTCTACATCTAGCCTTCTGTCTGTAGTAGTCTAACGACAGGACCTATATACAGTAACGAGCCAGGCTTAGCCTAAATTATAGACACCGGCTGGTATTTCGTCGTAAAAAGGGCTTCGCTAATATTGGTATTCACCATTGCGAGTTAATCTCGAGTTGACTCAATCGGCGGATTGAGTGACGTCACGCTGGGCACAGGAGATTGAAAACCGTCACTCTCAACTCGCCGATTGACGAACTCGAGGTTAACTCGCAATGGTGGGTGCGGATATAAGCCTCATTCTAGCGGTATTCACAACCCACAAATCCTGAGAATCGAATCGCAGGCTTATAAAAATATAGTGTCTAATAAGTTTGTTTTGTTTAAAAGGCCTGTATTTTGTGACCGTTTATATATAGGCCTATTCATTTGTACAGTAAATAGTAAAAATTACAAGGTATTTTGAAAACAAACAATAATTATTAATCTTGCTAGGCTACTCCTCTACAAATTCAAAGTTGTTTTCAAGAATAATGTGGGATATATTCAGACACACAAGTTGCACAATACGGACTTTGAATCAAATCAATGAAAAGTTACTGATCTTGTGCCATCATCAACCAATGTTGGTAGGCTATTTTTTGCGTTATTATCAGCAGATGACCCGATACTATAAAGATGTTTGTTTGTTTCTTCAAGTCTTTCAACAGGGCGATCTTCACGCGAGCCTCGCTGTCATTGTTGACTCGTTCAGCGACTGGCAGTTTGTAAGCATCTAATGATCTTTTCTTTCTATCGATCCAAAATAACGAAAATTAGCTACCGGTACTATTATTATGCGAATGTTTGATCCGGATTATTGGAAAATATGGATTTGAATATTATCGGCAGAAGCTGCTGTTGACGTGGACCGTCCAGTGGAAATTTTATGCAAACATTTTGCCAAGTAGGCTAAATGCATTACAGCAGTACGTTATGGCCGTAAGCATGATGACTATGTAGTGCAGAACGACAATAGATAAATATCATTGTAAGTGACCTTCATTGTTCACGTGACGCCTTCCGTTGGTATCATCACGTGCTGAATTTTATTCACAATATTACTATATTGCTTATTTTGAATTCAAATGAGCCATCAGGCATATAAATAGCCTTTTCGCTCGCAGCGTGACCACTAGAAAGTATTTGCTATCAAACAGTGCTGGAAGGTTTAAAATAGATCTGCCTTCTTCAAGGTTGATTTTTATTCAGAATTTTGTAAAAGTGGATTCTGTCAATCATGGAGTTCTATGTTTTTCCAATGGTGCACGATTTTGTATGGAATACCAGCGTCCCATGATTACAGCCTTTAGATAGAAGTCTGACAAGCCTGAACAAAACAGACAAGTTACGTTTCACAGAACGAGCTTACCCATCGATGCCCCAATGATTAATTCACCACTCAAACCATTCATTATTTTAACACAAATTCATCACAGATAAGCTCTCTCTATAGGGCGCAGTAAGCCGACGTATGGTATTATGCTCTGACGCTGTGTTAGGACATTAAAGCGAACGCTAAATTACTATTATTTATCATATACGTTGTGCTTGTTGGTTGCCAGTGGCTGCGCAGCTTCATAGGCTACACAGTATGTGCAGCGCTGGGTGTCGCTTTCATTGTCCTCCTGCTTCTCGCTGGTGTCTGCCTCTGTGTGTGCCGCTGTGCGCGGCGCTGCGGGGCGGACAGGCAGAGTGACAAGCAGGCGGGCAGGCAGAATGACAAGGGGGCGAGGAGGGGGGAGGTAGGGTGCAGGAGAATGGGGTGGTGTTTACTGCTTCTCGTGGTCAACACTTTTGTCACGTGGGTAACAAGTCTTTCAAGTTCTGTTTGCAGGGAAAATGACATTAATTTATGCTTAAGTGAAGAAACGGTGAAATTAATTTTTGTGGTGCGCTATTAAGATCTCATTTGAATGCACATGTACATTGAGAGTTGGTGCATGGTCACTAACGAATATAATGATAATAGGTGCATGAAGTAGAATTTGTTGATAAATTATTGTAGATTCAAGGATAGAGGCCACAGGGTCTTGGTCCTATTGGTCCAATTGCAGTAGAAAGTCTGTCAGTTGGTCTGCCAGAGTCCCTGTACTATTGTTGCTCATGTGGATGCCGGTGTAGTGTAGGGTCAAGTGAAGGCAAACATGAGCTGCTGAACTGTAGGCTGTTTCCTGACACATCAAATGTGTACTCTGCGGCGGCAAGCATTAATGAATTGTTCTGCGCCTCTGATTTCTGCTCGACTCCTTGCTGAATGGGTGCTCAGCAGATTGGCATGTTTACCACCAGGGCTGTGACAGTGTCCTCAATCCTGGCATCTACATATTAATGGCAACTGAGTCATTGTTGAATTGAAGGCTTTCTGGGTATGCGCTATTGAGAGATTGAGGGGGCGCGTATAATGACACGCATAGCTGGCTGCAGAGTGTTATCCACATTTTCTTGCTGTGATCTACACGTTATACAAATGTCTGCTCTACACTACGATGATATAATATTGACGTTTTATTTATCGGGGGTATTTCATTCGTTTGATTTGCATAGTATTCTATCGATTGTGCTCTACTATTTATTTATTGATTAAGGTTTGCATGGTAAGTTAAGATTAGTGATAAATTGTGAAACTGACTGATCGCATAGGCCTACAATGTAGTTCCAGGGTAGATTGTCGCCGATAGTCCTTGTTGTAACATTGTAGATCTGCAATGCAGATCAGAAGCTGTCGAGATCAAGTGGACTTGGCATTGGACTACTGAAAAACGAAGAAAAAAATAAAATAATCGCAATGGTGGAACGTTTCACACGACCCTGCTGCGCAGCGTGTCAGTCACTTCTCTATGCTAAATAGAGCCGCTGCCAAGTCTAGAAATGACTGCAGTTATATTGAGGGGTCAGTCAGTCGGTGTACTGGCGTACAGTAAGAGCGCTGCTCCGACATTGTATCCGGTTGTTCGAGCTATGGAGCGGTTGTTGGGCGCGTTGCCATGTTGCTAGTTGTTGCCGCGCGCGGCGCTGCTGTATAGCAGTAGTGTCAGTTAGCGGTGCGTTAGCGCGTCGCGCCACTTAACGATCACTGATTACTCTCGCGCGCTCTAGACTCATGCTATGTTGTGTTTGTTCGAAGCTTCGACAGGAACTAAACAACAAGCGGAATGACAAAAATAGCCAAAAGCTTGGCAGAAATGAAACTAAAAATGTTATTTCGCCCTTTCATAGCCACCACGCCGCTCTTTTTTGCTACCTCCAACCCCCCCCCCCCCCATGATGTTTCCAGGGTAGACTTCAATTTTTCAAGCGCTATTTCTCTTCCATGACAGGTGAATTGGGTTACGGGCGGCGTGCAGAACGTTGAGTGGACTAGCAAATTAAATCTCACCAGAAGAAAATTCAGGCGTAAAGAGATACAGCATAACTCGTACAGTGTATCTGAAACTGTACTATGCACATTACCTCCCGCGATACATGTATTTTGCATAGGCCCTTACAATATGTCACGCAGTGGTGCTGATACATTACAACGATCATATGTAAATTTCAGAGCTGGTGATTCACCCAATTGTACAGCCATGACTAAATTGTCTCAATCAATGAAAGTCTGCGCGGGCCAGGAGGCCGGGCTCCCTGAATCAATACATTCCCATTCTTGGCTCAATACACAGCACAGTTTTAAAATGAATTCCTCAATGTTGATAGGCTCTAGCAGCTTGGCATTAGTGGCCAACGCCCTGGGTCAATGTTCTTAGTGGATCTCTTGGACCTTACTGTGTCTGAAAAGTAGGGAATTGATTGAATTTTAATGGCAATTTTAAAGTTACACTGTTACTGAAGATTTTTAATGCCTCATTGGTTTCGCTGCATTATAGTAAAGAAAGGATAAAAAAGAAAGAGGCTTCAAAATAGCGCCATGCCAGACAGACTCGTCGAGGCTTGCTGCATATCGAGGAGGAGGCTGGAGTGGATGCTTTTGCTTAGCAAAGTCGCAAAGTTGCGAAGTCGCAGTTGCAAAGTCGCAGAGTGCATTTAAACTAAAATATCCGACTAGGGGTTAAGACGACAATGAAGGCTAACGCTCATAATGATGCGACCCTTATAGTCATGGGCTGCCACCCAGATGAAAGTTCAACCAGCCTGTTGTTGTGTTTGACCACAGTTTTGCTCATTCATTCAGACCCACACATTGATTCTAAACGACGCCGTTATGGGCTACTAGTGTAGTAGTAATAGAGGGCTTAAAGTCAGTTTCGGTGTCCGATGACGTCATTATAAACATCGAGCTGCTGCCTGTGCAGGGCTGGCGCGGTCTGTGCGTTCCTCACTAACAAGCTAGTGCACGACCAGACCTCAGCCACTCCTGCTGCAGCGAGGCCTCGTGACGTCAGCAACTCGAGTGACGTCATCAGCACTGTCGTCCACAGCCTGAGGGCCTTGCAGGCCTTTCAGGACAACACCGTCGAGGTCTTTTCGTTTAACGATGTTTGTGCAAATTAAATATTATAAATAATTGTTAGGCGGTGTAGAGGATTGTGATTGTACTACGATTGGATCACATATTTAATAATTACAGCGCACCAATGACGCGAAGCTAGTCTAAATCCCTTTGTTTGGGCAGCTTTTAATGTCAAGTTTTGTTCCGCTTTGTTCCAAGAACAAGATCAAGCGGAATGTTTGCTCGGTCCCTTCCTTTGTCGTTGTAAATCACTTAGAGCTGTCCCTTACCTACTTACCTGACATGTCTTGAGTGTCAAGGTGTCCGCTCCTATCACACTCCTATTCTTATGCTAACAATGCCTGATGGAACAGGTAGCAAACTTTGCATTTCATCTACATACTCGTAGATGAATCATCAGCAACATGACAATACAATTATTATGTTTAAATTTTAATAGTTATTTGATGTAGGCAAAAGGTCCAGTGTAAATGTATAAATTAATGCGCCTATAGACTAAGAATATAGGACTTCCTCATTAAGCCTAATTTTAGGACTCATTACGTCCCATTAGCGAAGAAACATCATTACGTAAAGCACTGCTTCAGTAAACGATATTGATTTGTTCTTTTTTCTCAATAGCTGGATATTTTATATAGCTGGATTTTATTCTCAACGGCACGTTGTGGCATAAAAGTGAAAGCTATGAAACGCTTGGTTCCCACATCAATGTCAACAAAGAAACCAATTGAAAGATAACGAGCTGGTTCTTGTTTCTACGTTACAGGATCTCAACACTCAGATCTTGCTTCCAATCCAAGCCGAGATCGACAGCATTAACTCAGATCTGAATAGTAAGTGACACGCTTCAGGAAAAAACTGAGATTAAAGACAATAATAATAGCTTCTGGATCGTGGTGAATCATTTAACCTTTTCAGCGCTCTCTGTCCTTCACGGCCTTTTATGAAAGTTGGGTTGATTAAATGTATCGGATGTATTGTGTGACAGTATGATCTGTGCTGTCAATAATGTCGTCGTCGCAGTCTCATTAGATAGGTTTGATACATGCTTGAATTGTCTTGCATATTGTTACATTGTAGATTTATTGCAGATTATTTTTAAGCGCATTACTTGTATTTTATGTGCTTATTTTTTGTATTTATTAGGCTTTCCCAATCGGTCGGTGGAACGCCTCTCGGAAGTTCTCAATCTGTACAGCATTGCAGACTCCATAGCTTCTCTCACCGCCTGTAAGATTTCATTGCAGTCAGCATCTTTCATAAATATATTGAATTTGACGTAATAGTCTCTTAACCCCTAGTCGGATATTTTAGTAAAAATGCACTTTGCAACTACGACTTTGTGACTTTGGGCTTTGTGACTGTAACTTTGCCTAGCAAAGCATCCACTCCAGCCTTTTCGACATGCAGCGAGCCTTGACGAGTCTATCTGGCGTGGCGCTATTTTGAAGCCTTTTTTATCATTTGTCTTCACTATAGTGCAGCAAAACCAATGAAGTATTAAACAGATGGCACTTGGTCGATGACTTGGTGGATGTTATGAGACCTTCTGTGACATATTTAGCGCTAGTGGTTTGTGCTTGATAGTTAGCCAATGATAGTTTTATCAGACTTTGAACTGCAATGATTAAGTAATCGAATGATGTCATACTTCTGAGATGCGACGCAAGGGATTTATCGAATGCAGACTTGTTTCTGATACGTTATGCTCACTAGAAATTGAATCTAGTCAGCATTACGTATTTATAAGTTTTTTGTAGCTCACTATGTATTTAATGTTGCTACAAAGCGCTGGAGGAGATAGGTGCTGACCTGAGGCGAGTCCAGCTGTACGTGTCAGAGCTGAGGACGAGCCAGGCTGAGTTGAACGCTTCTATCTCCCGCGCCAAGGATGCCCTTCTCGGCGCCATCCCGCCAGGCTGCACGCCCTGCCAGACGTTGATACAGAGGGTCAAGGCCATATCTGTACCAGCGGACCTACCGCCACAGGTCTGTGGTCTAGAGTCTATACAATCGATCTTTAGTAACGTTGAATGGTAGGTGAGTCAGTGAGTGGCAGCTAGTTAATTAAATGGCAGAAGTTAATTACCCACTAATGACCAATACAGTATTCAGTCACAAAGAACCCTGAAACGCCATCCGATTTTCAACGATGGCCCGTATTTGATAAACTACACGCGAATGTAACATCTTTTAACGCGCATCATTCATGAAATAAAATGTATTCATTCATTTGACCCCTTAAAAGACGTGTTTATAGCTAATAAAGGATCGGAAGATTGTACAAAGTGCGCTGGGATGAGATCATCTAAGATATTAGATGTTTCTGGTATACACTGTAGAAAGAAACATGTTAATACAAAATAACTGAATGGCTAGCGTTATTATGAGAAACATAACTGTAAGATTTAACACACATTTGGTGCGTGTTGTGCAGTTTCAGAATGCCACTGTACAAGTGACTCAAATTGAAGACTTCATCAGTGCTAATGCCATAGTCCAGCTCAGCTGGGTGAGGGAGGTCCATTTCATTTTAAACCAAGATTTACATATGTTATAAAAACACTGCGTGTGATTTATTTTGTATGGTATTTTGAAACCCCGCCTTCACCCTCCAGAAAGCTATAAAAGTTGTATTTGTTCTCAAAGTTGTATTTGGATAAATATTATTCACCATGCTAATCAAGTCATATATGATGTGTATAGGGTCAGAGTGAACTGAGCAATCTTACTCTGCGTATCTATGATGAAGTTGAAGCCCAAGTTCAAGGTCGGCTGCAATATAAATACAATTATTTTGTGTGCTAATTATATTATGAATAAATTGTTCTTTTAGCGCTTTAAAATCTTCAGTGTGATGAATGTATTTGATTTAGAACTTGCTTGTACAATTTTACTATCTTCGGTTAATTTTGTTAATTGCTTTGCTAAGAGCTTTTGTCGTTTCAAACAAATTTCAAGGATAGAATTTATAATACACTCGGTGTACTTAGAGTAGCTTACTTAGTTCTAATAAAAAATTCCTTACCTCTGCCTCTCTTTGGCTCATTATAATTGAAGTGTTTTGCTACTGCAGCCACTAATCTCAAGGCCAATAAGACCCTGTTGCCTGCCAAAGACCTTGTGGTTCAAGTCACAAGCGTCATCCAATCAGTAAGTATAACTTGAGCCATGGATCCTGTTATAGTGTTACGATTGATTAATAACAGTCTGATATTTATTGTAATTTTGGACAGTCGACTGGCTTCCTAAACAGCGACCCATCCGAGTGACTATTTCGTTGCATTGAATATTAGTTGCAAATTTGATTAACAGACTTGATTTAAAATAAGGGTGAGGCTTTGCCATATCATTATTGATCAAGGCCTGCATTCCGGAATTCTTCAAATCTGACAAGCGACAACTCAGTCAATTTGTTTTCTAGCCAGTGTTACCAAACTTAATTCCATGAAGAATTATTTAGCAATAATGATCTACGTGTATCTAATGCGGTAGTAACTTGGCCTGCATATTGCATACTACATATGTGACACATCATAAATGTAGCATGCAGACCCTGACAAAAAACATTATTTGATTCATTTCTGGGAAAATCTATAAAAATTTAAATATAAATATTTCAGGCGGGCAACTTTTTTTATTCATTTTAATTTTTGGCGCATAATTTTTTCGTATTTGAATTGAAGAAGAAGATTTCACATCAGTATTATTGTACAGATCGATCTCAGTGATGCAGTGACGCTGCTCACCCAGACCATCGCTCCGGAGGTCCAAAAGTATGGCAACTACGCGTGAGTTTCAATCCTTGCTGTGCACGCTTGAATTGGTCCGCCTTGTACAACTTATTTGTCGAGCACAATAAATTGTGTGGCGCATTTAAAATTTGTTTATTTAAATACTTGTCAATATTTTCGCTCGAAAGCTATCATGGTAATCTATTGTTAAAGTCAACAAAGGACCCAGTGTAGTAGTAATGATCCCAAATGACATGTAGTATGTAGCTCCAGATGCGCACAGTATTATAGTATGTCGATTTTGATAAATTGACAAAGAAAAATTAAATTCCCCTATAATAATCATAAATACCTTATTATGTTATGTGCGCATTGGTTTACATATTTAATTTTGTTTGACATTATTGCCATTAAAAGAGCTATTTCGTTGTCTTGAAAACATCTTGTTATGCACTAGGCAGTAAAAACAAAAAGCAGTATGCCTTTCATTGCCAAAGGGATGTTAGTTAACTTTCGGCAACATCACAAAATCCAGTCGACTAGGCTGTATCCTTCTAATGAGTAAGTAAACATGATTGCATTAGAAACTTCGCAATATCGATTAATAATAACGTAGTCTGTTTCCCTGCTCAGGTACTACGCTGGTATCACGCTCAGCAGTGTACTAGCTCTGTCCGCAGTCTTTGTTTTTCTCGGCCTATTCTTCAGAGTATGTGGGGAGGCGGCAGGGGGCGAGGGGGAGGAAGTGGGGGGATGCTACCGCGGCCTCGGCGCCTTTTTCCTATTGGCGTCAGTCTGATATTCATTTTGTCTTCATTTCTTCTTTTTATCGACCATTTTATTCATCCTCGTGTGATGCTGAAGGCATATACATGGCGTTATACACATTAGATGGTTTTAAATTTTATAAATTATTATTTTTATTTATTTCCACTTCGTTTGAAATAATGAGCTACAAAATAAATAAGCAATCCTTTCTAGTAACTTAAAATCACTTTAAATAAAAGTCTTTCAAATCTTTAAACAAATTAATAAGGAAAAAAATATTCTTAGGAAGTAACTAATATTGCAATTTTGTTTATTTGGTTTTTTTTAGTTTTTTTATTTTTGCTTTATTCATCTATTCCAACTGTATTTTTGATTCTACTTTTGACAAGTCTAACGAGAATATAAGCAAGTAGTGAATTCCCGACAATTAATGCCTGTTTCCAGTTCCGTGTGCGTGACGTTCTGCTGCGCGTGGCTGCTGATGCTGGTGGTGTGCGCGCTGTTCCTCGCGGGAGGGGTGGTGTACGCGGAGGGGTGCCGCCCCCTGGAGCAGCGTATGGACAGCGGCCTGCTGGGGGTGGCGGACACCCTGCTGGGGGCGCAGCTCAACCACACTGGACTAGTGGGCGTCCACATCCTCGATGTCATCCAGTGAGTCGCCATGGGGCCATGGGTGTCAATCTACGAGGGTTTTGGGTTGATCATACCCCCCTACTCAATAATTGAAAAGAAGAGTATGAACCTTCTCAATATTTGAATGCAAATCTGTGCTGCTCTGAGCAGCTCTGAGCAGCTCTGAGCAGCTCTGAGCAGCTCTGACTGAGCAGCTCAGAGCAGCAGAACGTCACGCCCACGGAACTAACTATTCAGAAAAGTATGCTGATCTTCTGAATGTTTTGATACCCTTACGTTGCAGGTGTTGCGTCAAAGATTCTCTAAAGAAATAATTCTCCTATTGAGAAAAGATTCTGCTTCATGTCAGTGTCATCTTATATTTGTTTTGCAAGGTTTATATCGTTGTAATATTTAGCTTGATGATGCTGCCATGCCACTTAGTTCTATTTTATCGCCGAAAAATGTAAACGCGGTTTATTGTACAAAGCCAAGACTGCATTGTTGACGGTTGATGATTTCTGTGGTGTTGTTTGCTTAGGGGTTGCGAGAAAGATTCTGGCCTCTACACAGTCCTGAATCTGGACTCAGTCTATAACGTTACTGGACTGTTTGACAGCATAGTATGCGTGCTTCTCATTTTTTTATAAATTACAATCTCAAATTCTATGAAAGGTAATACCTGATCAGTTCAGAATTTGTGATAATTTTCTTGGAGCCATCTAGTTCTATTGTCCATTTAGTTCATGCCCAAGTACAACGAACGGTCCGCTCAGTAGCTACTAATGTCTAAATACCTTACAAAAATTTACAATACGAGAATGAATAACAAAGCCAAGGAAAGCCATAAATTGGCTTCTCTTGGCTTTTTTGTATGCAAGATTTTCTGAAATGCATGTATTTATTGCATGGAACAATGTTTAAAATTTATAGAATCATTGTTAAGTGCATTTTTAAATTGCAGTCTTGTTTGTGGATTCAATTTCTTTTGGGAAGCTTTCTCAAATTCAAACTTTAGATAAAAATTGCGCTTTTGCGATAAGGCTAATTTTTTATCGTAGTTTTATTGATACGATTGTACAGAAAGCGCAGATAAAGGGGGCCATAGATGAACTGTTGGGACAGCTCAACTTGAGCCTACTGGGATCTGACGTCGTAGACCCGACCATTCTGCACAGTCTGGCGCAGGCCAAGTCAATCGCTGACGGCTTCAACTTGTCCGCTTTCACACTACCTGTGAGCCCTCCCAACATACTACTACACTCACTCCCTTCTAACCCAACTTTATTAACTATCAGAATATTATACGAATAATGATATATTAGTAGCAACAAAATATTTGGGCTCGTCTCGGGACACTTTTATTGTATTGTATTTGAATGTTCTTTTAAATATTAATGACTTTTATCGCGAGATGTGTGATGATTGGATTGTGAGCGCGGCTTGACGACGCAGTTTGTATTCGGAATATTTTGCGAAGTTGCGCTTGCGGCATTAGGCGAAGATATATCTTATGCGATATAGCGCGCTTCTGTAACCATCGCAGGAGCAGTTTGGCTTCAATTTGACGAGCTTCATGGCAGAGCTGAACGATAGTCTCAACTCAATACCGGGCGTCGTGAGTGCATTTCAACAAAATGTTTTGTTGATTATTTTATGCCGCGCGTAGATGCGCGGCTAATAAAAAATTGTGGTAAATTTCTGTCAGTTTTTGCCGATAGTTTAGATCAAATCATTATTACTGTTGCAATATGGGTGAAAATAAATATTTATATCTTAGAAATGTGGCTATGCTATGTTATAAAGCACTTATTTTTCATCACTTGATCTATTGATCTTCATCTTCATCTATTGATCAATAATTGGCAAAATTGGTCAAAAATGAATATTTGTTACAATTTGATTTTTACAAAAAATATTCAAGAGCATGTAGGCCTGCGCGTACAGCTTCGTCTGTGAATTGTCAGGGTAATAATTTTGAAGCAAATATTTGTTTTTAGACTGGCGCTCAGAAGCAGTATTTCTACAACGTGTCAGATGCAATGATTTTCGACGCCGAATACTATACAGCTTCTATGCAAGCTGCTTTAGTATGTGTCAACATGCAAACGTTATATTAAACCTATGAGACCTCATGACATATCAATCCTTGTGTTTTACGTGACGTCACATCGGGTGCAAATACCAAGATGGCGACTCTCACAGCATGCTTAATCATATGTTCACTTCGCTATTATGACTCGATCTGTATCTTTTAAAATGTGATTCTTTTGTAAATGCACCTGAGCAAAGATCTTATAGGAATGGATATTTTATTAATTTTTTTCATGTCTTTTGCGGATATTATTTTTGAGATCAACTGTCACGTATGCTGTTAATTTTTTTGAAGTTAATTTTTGTGAGTAATTTTGCATTGCAGGCCAATCTAAGTCAAGTCATATTAAGCGTAGAAGAAGAGATTGATTCAAATGGATCACAGGTTCATTCTAATTTCTGCATTTAATTATATTTTTGTGCTTTATATCGATTTGCAAAAAGCTGAAGGGTGTTGATTCGCAATGAAACCAAATATTATATATTTAATCTGGTATTGGTTTTACAGTTTAAAGAGAGCTTCAAAAGGTTAAAGAGTCGATGTGTTCATTTAGTGGCTAATGTCGATTGGCTGACTGTTTTTCTGCTTCCAGCCATTGTCCAATCAAATTCAGAGGTTAATCGAAGAATTGAGCCGTACTCAGGATATCATTAGAATCAACGGCTCGGACGTAATTCTTAAGGTAATGCTGTAGTATAATTATTGCATTGGGCTAAACCACAATTTTTTTATAATGTTAGAATTCTGATATGCTAATACAGGGAAATTTTTTGTACTAGAATATCGTTAAATGATTACAAATTTCATGCAGCAACATGTGGCGTAGTGTTTCTTCGTTTGTTATAAACTTATTCAAATAAAATAAACGATTTGTCCTTATTGACACAGGTTCATACATGGATTAGTGTACACCTCATTTTTTCAAATATTTCTAAGCCCAAAGTGTCGTTTCAATATCTTTATAGGGTCCTCAAAACATTTGCTTATATTTAACTTTTTGCCAACCCAATTTTTTGCCAACAAATTGTTGCTCGCTTTTAGTTTGTAGGAGAATTCGTCAATGAAGTCTACAGCAGCATTTTGGTATTTATGGACGACTTACAATATACGGTATGTTATGTACATAGCTGACTTCATTACAATCAAAAATTTATTCATTGTATGCGCTCGCACACGGTATCGGTAAGTTTTAGTCCTATTAATTTAGTGTATCTTTCTCAATGATGCGTGTTTAATAATGATGAATGACCCGTACCATTGCACACTTGTGAACTTGGATATTTTGGTTTATTTCTTGAATGGTTTTATTTTTAGCCTGTCAGGATCCAGCGTATTAAATATTTGTGATTCAGCATACTACTACTTTGCAGCAAACTATACGGTGGTCCAAAAAATCCTGTTACGGTTCGCTATAAGGCATACGCATCTTAGTCTGGCTGTCTTGAGAGGTTGGGCGAAGCGTTGTGGCCGAGTTGTCTAAGTCGCGGACTTCGGATTGCGAGTGTGGCAAAGAGTCGGTTCGAACCCGGCCGCGGCAAAAGGTTTCGAGTCACTTCGTGCACCGTTGGCAAAGGTGCTTAATTTCGTCAGCCCTGCAAATAATCATCCATTAGGGTGGAGTGCAGTAGAAAAGTTGAAAAGTTGAAGGTGTTTCATGCATTCACCATTGTGTCTGATAATACTTAAACTGTTAGCTGTTGAAATTGTATATTAAGGCGCAAATAAATTTAAAATGATAATAAGATTTTGATACAAATTTAGCGACATTAGCGTGCGTTGCATGACAATGATAAAGTGTGGATGCGTGATGCAACATTTGTTTGAACCAGCATGTAGTTGATTGACTTTTACACACTGGTTCCCTGCAGGTATTCAACAACATAGGCCAGTGTCTGCCTGTCTACAACGCGTTTGTCACAGTCACACATTCTGCTTGTCAAAACTTCCTCAATCCCTATGTAAGCCCTGTCCAGAAATGAAATGACATATTTGTGATAGCGCGATAGCAGTAGTGTAGTTTTCTTTTGGCCTGTATGTAAATGTCCCAGTTAAGAATCGTCGCACGCAATGCAGTGTTAAGTCAATGGCAATACGAATAAGCGAGTTGAAGATTTATGATATCGCTCTGTTACTAGGTTTTCTTCTGCATAAATGTTAGGCGAGCTATTTCTTTTATGGCTTGACGATGATACTGTGACCCGCACGATGTGAGTCTGACATATTGACTCAATTTATCGATCAAGCAGACAGAAAGCTATAATTTTTGTATCCACATTTGTTACAAATCTGCACTGTCGTGCACCAAAGAAATTTTGAATGATGAAGCTTTTGAATTGATCGCTATTCGCCAGTCGCTTTCGCTTTCGTAGGTCTCATAATCCAATTGAATTGTGAATTGAAGCTAACTTTATGGTCTGGTGTCCAGTGCATTTACTGACTAGACTGGAATATTGAAGACTTGGACTAATGAAATCTAAATGAATTGTTTTGTGCAGAATGGGTTCTGGTTCAGTGTGGGCTGGTGTCTGTTCTTCTGCATTCCAAGCCTTCTGCTATCGATCAAACTAGCGCGCCTCTATTGGCAACCCAATGACTGCCACATAGAGGACCATCACCACAGCTTTGACGATATGTTAGTAACTTCCTTCTCAGCTCTTTCTTGTCAACTCTCAAACTGAATAAAATTTCTTAGGTGTGAGTTATTCTTAGCTGATTCAGCTTTAGACTTGTTGATTCAAACTGAAAATAGTAATTAAGGATTGTGTCTCATTGTCATGATTTTGATGGTGTTACTGATGCTATTGCTTTTTGCAAGAGTGTTGTGTTCAAGAGATAAACTGTTTATTGCAAAAACCGATAACTTCTATAACATTTGGAATGCGCACATCGCAAATATCAATCTTTATTGAATAATACTCGAAATATATTTGATTTTGCTTCCTTACAAAACTATCAGATCTAGCTTCCTTTTGATATCATTTAATGTTTAGTAATTTTCAAGATATCGTATGATCGAATAACTATCACAGGATGCACCAATCATGAATAAGGTGACAACTTTCCAATCACCAATTCTCTTGCATGCAATTGTGGGCGTGGCCTGGGCACCACAAACATGCAGATTTCCTATGACATCATAAATGCGAAGTTTGATGAATTTTTAATTAGGCCACTCCTTAGACATTTGCATTGAGTATTCTTGCTCTTCTGTCTCTTTCTAGCATTGATTTGCTTGTTCTTGCAGATGCTATGACCCTTACGCTGGCGTCAGTTGCCCCGATGGTCGGCCTTTCTGTTTAAACGAGTGAGTTCCTCGATCAGTTAATGAATACCATTTAACATTGAGTTCCATTTTGCATATTGAATACCATTTAATATAGAGTTAATTAATTAAAATATTTTAAATGGATTGATACTTCAGAATTTGAATAAAACGAATGCGTGTCACGAATGCGTGTCACTGCTATATCGTACTGTGTCATGCTGGGATATAACAGCAACAGCAATTGCTTCATAAAGTATGCCGATACCTTGGACTTTGTAGTCTTGCTTTTGATGATCGTTGCAAAGTAACTAACATGTGTTTTGTTAACAGACAAACGCATAGCAGAAATTATAATGCTATCATCCAGTTATTTTCTGTTGAATATCATTGCTCTGTCAAATGATTCAGGAATATCCTAATGATTGAATTAAGTTTTTCAACTAAAAACAGCTCCGCATTTTGAATGCGAAAAAAGAACTAAAACTTTGGAATATGACTTTAAAACATCGTCGATAATAGATCATTGCTATTAGATAATGAATTATATAATAATTTGAGCTGCAATAGGCCAGAGGACTATAAGGTTGTATCAGTTGGTCATTAGTCATACAGTTCAAATATTTATTTTTGTGTAATGAGGCTTTCAATTTTGCTTGAATTCGTTGTTACAGTTACAGTGTGTTTCATTTAAGCAGCTTCACCGCTTCCTCCCATACCTATGGACACAGCAACCTTGTTTATGAGCCGGATCACGCCGGCCCGGTCACCAGCACTGCGTCAGTCCACCAACACCCCGGCGGGGGGCAGAGGGGCTCGCAGGGGAACCCCAGGGTCGTGCGCCCAGCTCACTCGGGGGCCATGGGGGGGCTGCGGCTACCGGGCCCCTTCTACTACCCAAAATAGCCATGACTGCATTAGGGAGAGGACAAACGTGCATGCGTGAAAACAGATTTTAATGAAAATACAAGCAGCCAACTGAGGTCACAGTACTATTGACTGAGGATGTTGGCAGCTCACAGCCGCGGCAGTAGTCGATTGTATGTGACGTCAGCTCGATGTTTGTATTTTCATTACAATCTTTTTGTACATGCATGCATATCAGTGGGGTGGAACAAGGCTTTGAAATTGAGGGGGCAGGGCACCATCGGGCCAAAACGATACTTTATTATTCGCTTTCTGAACGCACAAGCGGGAGGGGGGGGTAGGATGTAGGTTTTTTGCGAACAGCGTAAATGATGGAGCAGCAAAGGCACTGCAATGCCCTGTCAAATGCCTTTCCAAATCATCACTGAAAAATTGAGGGAAACAAGATCGAGCATGGCCCCAATTGCAGTCAAATTTTGGGGACCCTTGCTCCCCCTGCTTCGCACCACTGCATATCTTCATACTTAGTGGGCGGAGTGTGAACTTTGCTTCAGTAATGGAAACTTGTTGATAAGCTGTAACAGTGAGTCATTGAAATGGGAACTGTGTCAAGCGGAACTGTGTCAAGCCCTCAAGCCGTTCGTCTTCCATTTTAATTGGACTGTACGTTTGTGCTGCTTGTGCTGTAAGAAGAGCAGCCATCCGCAGAGTTACTTTAGGTCTATATTATATAGCCTGTTTAAGATTTTTGTATGCTTCAATAACAAGAGCTGAGTGCTAAAACCTGATTGTATAGACAAGTCTACGATAGGCCTAGTAGTGTGGCCTACATTATTGAATGCGATTGAGATGACAACAAACTGAGCCGGGCTCTCGCCTAGTCTACTGCTTTCGTTCATGGCTTGCGTTGAATCTGCAGCGTCACGAACTGTTTCTGTAAGCTGCCAAGTCCCTACAATTAATGTACATGTAGTTGCCTTAAATGGCAGGGTCTGATTTACCGGGGGGCGGGGGGGGGGGGGGTTTGGATCCCATGCAGTTGCATATTCTCCAGTTCAAATTTCAAATGAGCTGAAATGGTCGAATTTTACCCCTACAGTGAAATTAAGCCTCTGAAACTGAAGAGCGCTTGAGAATTACATGAAAATAAAAAATCATTTATTTTTACATAGGAAGTTAGGGTGCTGCAGAAACGCAACGATCAAATTTGCAATCATTTATTGATAAAAGCTCTGTTCGTACACGTTAAAATAAATGGACGGTCAATTTTGATTCCCCCCCTTGCCCCCACAGTTCCTCCAGATAGAAAACCATTTATTTTGACACAGCACATTTGAAGGTATAATACTGTATAGGACTAGAGGAAAGATTTGACTTAGTAAACTAATGAAAACTTCCATCCAAGTAAATTTTTGAAAA
>JAQIWG010001409.1:0-24661 GCA_034695025.1 Chamaedrilus cognettii
ATACCACTCTGCTGATTCTAAAAACTCGATATTTGCTCTTTGTAAGATGTCTTGCGCCATATTCACAATTTGTTTGTAGTGTGGATTCTCTGATATAACGAATTCATTTTGTAAGACAATTTTTCAGTAAAAAGGTTTTTTTGAAATTGGGCTTTCTGCAGTTTATCGCTATAATTAACACCGTAACATAGTGTTTATTGTATAAGCTGATAACATATTGTTTGAATTGAATACGAGACAAAATGTACAAAGAAAATTCTGAGTTCCATTACTTCTATATTCTGTGATAGCATCTTCTTTTTTGTTGCACAATAGTGAACTCAAAATTAAAATCAGTCATTTCCGGCGACAGAACTTATCGGATACCTGAAACAGGCAATCATGTGAATCATGAGAAGGGATGGCCTGCCAAATTACAAATCAATTTTCGTTAAAAAAAGTAAGTCTCTATAGAGGGATTAAAAAAACTACTTACAGTAAATAATTTAATGAAAAAAAAAAAAAAAATGATACCACCATCATTAAGACAAAGCCTATCTATATCGTGGCATGCATGCGGGAATGCGTTGAATTTCATGAAAATCAGGGCGTGCTTCATGGATTTCAATGGAATTTCACCATAAAAATTTGCATTCTGTATTTTGGAATGCAACTCATCAAGCATAGATGAACATAGATCATAGAAATAGAAATATATTCTAAGCAGAGAAGTATAGTAACAGTTATAGTACGCTATTCCTGTTAAAAATTTTGATTTAAAATCAGCATTAAAAGAATATATATTCCTAATAATAAGTAAGCCTACTAGCACGGTGTGAAGGTCTGTAGAACCAACGTGGTAGTTGACACTCATATCATTTCTGGAAAAAAATTTAATATTTCGTTCAAGATTAGGCCTTAAATTCAATTTTTTTTAAATATAGGCACTAATAATCATGATGCAACATGGATCAACATTTTAAGGTAGACTGTTGGTTTTACTCTCCACATTTGTAATCCTGAGCACAGCTGGTCTCGAAAGGTGAACAACACTGTACAATGTACAGTATTGCTCAAAACTTTGAGCCCACTGACCAATTTATCAACTTTGTTTGTTTGCTTTTAAACAAAAGCAAACTTTTCTCTTTTGATCTGATTACAGAGACATTCAAAAGTACGTTGTAATTATTTTTTTGTGTAATTGATGCCTGATAGATATAATTTGAATTTAACCTTGAACGGCTTACTTGGTGGGCTAAAACTTTGAGCAATACTGTACATATACAATATCTGCGGCACGACTAGTAATTTTTCAAATCCAGAAAATGTAATTACTGATTCAAAGTATCGGTATCGTTAATGGTTTTTGGTACGATTGGTAAAGCCTCAGTGTAAACTGCTACCGTGACGCGAGGCTCGTAGAGCTCGACGTCGTCCAACTCCCGTGTCCCGACGTCCCCGCCGGCGTGCCCTGCCCATAGGTCGCGCCCTGCCTTCCCCCACACGGTGACGTCACGTGATCGCAGCGCCTCGTCACCTCCTCTGACGTCACACCGCCCCTCGCCGCGTGATTCGAGGACACGCGATTCAGCTCGTCGGACGATTGTCCCTCGCAGCCGTGAGCCGGGCTGTCGGCTGCGCAGCGCTCGAGCACAGAGCCGTAGTTGCCGTAGCCCTGGAGAGTGAAGCGCTCCATGCGGATGAGTCCTCCGCCCGCCGGGGTGGAGGGGTGGTGGCGTCGCAGCTCTTTCAGAAACTGGTCGCTGCATAGATCCTAGTCCGGCAGATAAAAGGATATTGTAGAGAGCATCATCATCATTATTTTCATTTATGTATCAAACCGTACAACAGTAGAAAATAGCTACAGATGAATGCGCAGCATACAAAAACTAGATGGTTGTGAACGTGAAGCTTTGTTGTAAGATATTCTTTGATGGTCTGGTCCGGCGTCATAATACGCCAGACCAGATAAATAAAAATCACAAAGTTTTATTATTTTTAGTTGTAAGGGATGGGTCGTGGATGGGTCAAACACTGTTGGTGTTATATAATTTGTGAACGGTCCCATAGTTTCTGAACGACCCCTAACGACTGCGAGCTCGTTGCCAAGGGCGCAACCACACTCTAAAAGTTGGGGAGGTCAGGGTCAGATTGGGTCAAATTTTATATAGAAAAGCGCTTAAAATGCAGAGGTCATCCCAAAAGTTGGGAGGGCCGGGGTAAAATTTATATAGAAAACCACTGAAAAATGGAGGGTCATCCCAAAAGTTGAGGAGGTCATGACCCCCCCGACGACCCCGGTGGTTGCGCCCTTGCTCGTTGCCTACCCGATAGCTGTGCTGGAGCACGGAGCGCGTGTTGACGACGATCTGACTGGAGGAGCGTGTGGAAGTCATCGCGCCTCCACCCGCGCCTCGCTGATGCTGCTGACGTCGTGCCAGCACGTAGACGACGAACCCGAGCGTGCAGAGAGCGATGGATACGAGGATGGTGACACCAAGCGCGGATATGAGGGAAAACGAGGGAAAGGCGTGCGACAGGACTGGGTCGCTATCCACCGCGCCGAGCTGCAGAAACACAGAGTTATGGTAGAGTTACATTATGTGTTAAATGTTGGATTCCCAGCTATGTTTCTAACATACATGATTTCCGACTGGGTCGCTGTCCACTGAGCCGAACTCCAGAAAACACAAAGAGTTGCGGCACAATTATACTATTTGGTCAACCTTGGATTCCCAGCAAAACATACGTGTTCTCGGAACATACGTCCACTGCACCCGTTTGATCTGTCAGAGAAATTTTGACCGGGAAGACGCTCGCGGGAATATCAGTGTTGTGAACAGGCAGAAGAAAACAGGACATCAACGTACATGTAGCGTGTTCATTGTTCAACGTCAGATTCTGGAAATATGACTGGGAATTAGATGTTGAACGCGTGATGTAACTCTACCATTAGTAGATCGTATACACACGGACTGAAGCGCATGTGGTCCTAAGCATTTCTTTTGGATTAATCTTATCCCGTGCGCGTCAGGTGCTTATTATTTTGAGATACATATAAATAAGTAAATAAAATCAAATCAATTTTTACTATATAGGTGCATATTACCTGGACTATGGTTAAAAATGGGCCTAGATAATTTCTATGACACCAGATAGGTTGAGCCTACTCGCATGATAGACAGGTAAATTAGAGACTATACATGTAGCAGGGTTAGAGTATCAGTTGACCGTTAGAACCCAGAGCTCCAGAACACGTTGACGGTGTTTAGCAACACACGCAAATCATTTATTAGGTTTCGTTACTTCTCTTTGTTGAAGAAAGTCGTTAGCCAAGCTCTGAAATCTATTCCATCATACAAATACAAGATACGCCATTGTAGTCTCAAAATTTCTATAGACCTGACTTTCAAGTTTGCGGCGTGAAAATGCATAAAAATGCTGAATATTAAAATCTTCAGTAAATCTACTCAAAAGCGATTATCGAAAATATTTGCCCAACTGCTGTTGTCAAACATATAACATACATGTATTATTCGTGAAAGAACATTTCGATTTCAAAAAGCAATGACCAATTTAATTCTACCAATTTATCACCGTGCAAAAAATATCCAATTCTCCATTCACCCCAAGAATATTTAAATCCATTCCCGAAGTGCCTCGATAGTTCCTACTCATGTCTTCGATAGACTCTCCAGATCCCTTTACATTGAACAACCATTTATCACTGATCTGTTGATAACCCCTGGCAAATCAGAGGACTCCTCCAAACGACAAAAGCCAGGTTTCAATTCCACTTAAGAATAAAGTCGGCATCAATCACTAGAAGAAATAAATCTACTCCTCAAGGACATTCAAAGCGCGAGTCCTTGCATTCACTGTTTAATTCAGCTGATTTTCGACGTCCACGGCATTTAGCCTTAGCCTAGGGTATAAAAATCAGTTTTCAAAAAGCTAATATGATAGGTTCCAGTGCTCAATTCCAGACCTTAATAAACTGTTAACTTTTTTCTGAATATTTAGTTCCAACTTATTTTCTGGATTATTTCGCTATTAGAAGCCAGCATTCATAGACGCATTTTCAAAATGTGATGCAGGTGCAAGCTATGTCACATTCGTTGGGTTCAGGCATTTTATATCTGATAGCAAATATTATACAACTAAAAGACAGACAACAACCCAAACCAGTAATCAATATCAATATAATAATATTTATTGCGTACAACAAACAACAAACAAACAAAACACAGCAACGTCATAATGATACTCATGCATGTCAGATGAAAAGTAAGCATCCTGCGTGCTATTTTAAGGCAAGAAACACATAAAAAACAACAATTACGCACGCATAGGCGTAGCGAAAATATTAATTCTGCGTCAACAGCTTTTTTAGTCTAGGTTGTATAAGCAAAAGCATAGCCTACTATAATGCATGTAGCCTACAATTGTACACGCATAATCCTTGCAAGCCGCCCTACAACGTGCATAGAGTATCAGTCATATACGTGCATGCTGAGAGTATCAGTCATCTCGAGCAACATTCACCTCGTGCAGTTGATCAGTTTTCAATTACGCCTGCAAGCGCACAGGCTGCTGCGCTTTCTTCGCCGTGGCCGATTTTGGAAAATACAAAATGGATAGTCGTGTTCGGTGTAAGCATGCCTTCATGAATGCGGGACTTGGTATCTTGTATCGTGAGACCGCGGTGCGAGGCGCGATTCGTTGATTCAAATCCGTTCAATCTCGGGATAAAATCGCTTCTAGACCGTTGGCTGAGCTTCAGAACTCTATTAATAAGATTCTCTGAATTTCTTCACTTGAAGAGTTTCTTCCGGGAACCATGTAATCACGATTTTTATGGCAAAGAGAAAACACTGCTTTGTACGCGAGCCATGAACACTGTATGGGGAGTGCTGACTGATACATGAGAAAAAAAATTCTGACCAATTCTGACTAGCTGTTCCCTAACGTGACTTATGACATCAATTATTTCGAATTTCCAGTACACTGGCTTTTAGAAAAGCCTCAACCCCTCTCCTCCTACCCTAGGCGTTATACCGATTGAATTAAATCAATTCGTTTCAAAATCTAATCAATTCAAATAGCTATATGAGAAGTTTTATTTCTTAACGAACCTCTTGAACACGCAGAACGTTGGAGTCGTTGTCCTCTTCAAACTTCTTGCGTGGCGCGAAAGTACGATTCGCTGCGAATAAAAACATTGAAAACGCATTACTAACAAGAAGCACACATAAATTTAAAAGCATATTGGTCATCGATTGCAAGACAGAGTTTTAAACGTCGAGTCCGCAATCTAAATACAAGTCATCAAGTCTACGTTCAACTATCATACGCGATGCAAAATTCAGTATCTGAATTGTATAGATTTAAAAATTATATTAATGGTAGTAGGCGTACAAGAGTGCACTGATGCGTCGTAAGGCCTGGTGTACTCTACCAGTGTTACCAGTGTTAGGCGACGTGACTAGGCGCGCGTTTTGTCTTTCTGTTCTCTGAACGCTTGGCCTCTCTGTTAGTTCTTCTATTGAACTGAAATGAGTGCAAATATCGATTATAGATCGATTATAGATCGGCTAAGTCCCTTTTCTCCTTTAAATCCAGGCTTAAAACTCATTTTTTCAAATCCACTTTCTGTATGTAGTCTGTTGCACTTCTTCCGCACCTACGATTCAAGCAAACGATGTTATTCCATCTCCGTTTGCATGACATATTTTTGGTGCGTTAAAAGTGCAATATACATACATACATACATACATACAAATATCGATTATATTATTCACACAAAAGGCGTTAATGCACATGCGCTAAAGGCTAACTGACCTTTGTCCAACAAATGCTGATGTTATCAAAAGGGCAATACAAACAGCAAATTCATCACATAGATACATGCACGGTACTTTACATTTCAAACGATTATATCGATTAATAATAATTAGCAATGAGCAATAATAAGTTTATCCCAAAAATTTCTAAAAATCTAAACTATACGTTTGGTTTCAGGAAATCATTAGCACTCTCAGAGAACTTTAGAAAATATGCGAGTAAAAGCACAATGTAAGCCTGTGGCCGAATGGAGACCCAATATTGCCCTTAGGCAATCGTATAGCCAAAATGCATTTATCCAATGCCTAAGCATATTATAGCATGATATTGCAGTATATTGCAATATAATTCACACCAACGTGTAGCAAAAAGTTCAGAAATATTCTATTTTAAAACACACGGACAGGAAAATATATCTATATATCAGCTAATAATATATATCCATGCTATAATCATGGTAGCATGGTAAAATGTATGTATACAATACATACTGTACATACATTCATCCATTTGCTTCATTGTGTTAGCTTTTCAAGTCTGGCAGTCTGACTAGTCTAGTGGAAGCCTGAGAGAGTTAATTCTACCAACCTGCAGTCGCAGAAGAACCCCCTATGGTCGGCGCCGCTGTAGAAGTCCGTCCTGGGATCACGCCCGAACAGGCTCGGGTAATAGCTCGCGTACTCGTCGTAATCCATCTTGCAGCGCGCCTGGCGCGTCAGTGACGTCACGATGACGTATAGAGACAAGTATGAGACGACTGCGCGCATGGCTGCGGTGCTTTCACAGCGCAGAAAAGTGTTGAAGTTCTAAAAGCGGCAAAGTGTTGAGGTAGATTACTAAAAGGAACGAAGATTGTTGAAGTCTTAAAATCAACGAAGTGTTCAAGTTTGAAACTTGTCAGGCCAGAGTATCTAAAATTCACGTGTCAGTTTACATAAGCCTAACGTTACAAACGCGATAGGCTAAATTTACTCGAAGCCTAAACTATTTAAGCATTGTCTCAAAACACGTCATAATAAATGTTTTCATGTAACTCAAATTCACCATTTAGGCCTACGCAAGCAATGTGCTTTTTCAAAACAACCTCACCTCCAGAAAGTAATGGAGAAACAGTAATTTTTAAGCCAAATTTTAAGTTCATAGAAATAACATAATTAGTATCGTTTTGAACGCATGATTCTGAAAACAGTGATTAAGATTAGACGATTGCAATCTAATTACCTAGTTCATTCGAGGTACGATTTACTTCGAAAATCCAAAATCTCTGTATCACAAGCCTGAAGCCTCAGAACTACCGTGAACTCGCGTCAATTCGTCGATTCGTTTATCCGACTACTATACTATTACTACAAGCGCGAGGTTCGTGTTTCTTCCCGCGCAGGCCGCTATAGACCCCGGCCTATTGACTTGCCTCCGAAAGCGGCGGTACAATACTTTGCCGAAAATGTCGCGACGCGACTGTGAACATCGGTCCGGCATATGAATCAGCGCAAAATCAATGCCGCTATCCCGCCGCCAGCTCGTCCAGCAATAGACACTCTTCACGATTGGATGCGCACAGGCATAGCGCCGGAACGAGTCAAAGGGGAGACGAGTTAGTGCCCATAGAGAAGTAGACAATGACCGTAACTCGTTATTATAGGAAGCACCGCTGTTTTATTTATAAAAAGAATCGCTACATTTTATTTTGTGGGTTGAGACCTTTCGTTTGCGCTTAGGTCGTCCGCGTGGGTCTATTACGAAGCTGTAGAAAGAAATAATGCTAGCACTTAACGAATGCGAGCTTTGGGCTTACTTCTTCTATTTCTTGGACTGTTGGTCATACAGCATATGGGCCTACATGCAGGGCTACAATGTTAACGCGATTAATAAACATATCATGCATGTGAACTGTGCAATGTGCATACGCCGGTGCTATATGCAACATGTCAATAATAAATAGTAATTATAGCCTAAACTAAAGGCCCTGAAGACTACAGCTTGAAGGCTTAGTTACATCTACTGACATGTAGAAGGCTATAATAGCTTCCATGACATAAAGATATCACTCACTGCACGAGATACCGCCTGCTCGAAAATGACCTATAAAATCATTGTGACTATCACAGTTAACAAACGCCGTACGTCTACGACGCACGTCCTAAAAACTATAGGTCTGATGTTCGCCTATATTTTGCAATGCTTTCTCGCGAGTTTACACTCACTGAATAACGAATTCTTGCTTCTGCATGGCGCACCCCTCTCTCTGCATCCTTCCGCAGGCCTGTATACAGACATACATGCGACGACGAATCTCAGCGCACTGCATGTCTTCGGACCGGTTGAACGAACTCGACTCTATTCATTTTTTGCGATGAGGACTATTTGCAGCTTAATAAAAGCATTATAATACACAAAATGAAAACATTCTGACATGTGACAACGATACACATTCAATGCGGCATCCGTTGGTCAGATTTCTGCACATTAATTGCCTTTTTGCCTGGGCCATATCAATTAACGAAGCTACGTTTATCGTTATGCCCCCTTGTCCTCTTTATTGCCTGGGCCATATTAACAAGGCTACATGTACGTTCATCATTATGCCCCTAGTCCTCTTTGCAATAGCAGGGCCTATAGATTACTATTGTTACTTCTGACAGTCTTCTATCTGGTCTTATTAAAAAGGACCTGGCACTGATTTTTTCGAATCTTACATATGAATCTTACATTGTTCCAATGGTCTATTTCTATCAATTAACAGGTACGATTTTTATCAAAGGGCGATTGACTATCGAGACACGGATTCTTGATTATTCAAATAACTCTCTATCGAGCAAATTGCCGCAACTAACAAACTAAAATTAAAATTAAGCATTAGCATCATGCTAATGCTTGACTAGTAAAGCTTAGTAAGTGAACTTAATCCAGTACATATTAGATATCAGCGAAGTTAGCAACACTAATAACTATTGTTAACTAAAAGCCCGAGGCGTTCAAGTGAACATCGCAGGCACACACTGCATCCCGGTCGATTCGATTGCATCGAGCATTGATTTCCTTTTGGAGTAGGCCATAGGCCTATGGACAGGAGTTCCTTGCGATGCACATCAGCCGCACAAGCGTTATCAGTCTATTAACGACGCCTAGGGCGAGCTTTGGCGAGCAAGAATCAAATTATTGGCATTGCAGACATCGGGGAACGTTCCCACGAATATTAGGCAGCGCCGCTCAACTTTGAAGCTACTGAATTGAAATCTTAATTTATTCATTTTTTTCAACTCACTGACGGAAAAATAAAATAGAATAAATTTGTACATGTAGGCTCTAGGCGTAGCCTACAGCCTGCACGTTTTTATGAGTAAATTAAAAGTTATTCATATTATTATGTTTATATTATATTGTTATCCGTATAATGTACGCATAGATTCCGCACTGAATGAAGGCATTCTTTCATGCTCATTGCCAAGCTGGTGGTTCACATTTCAATCGCCACGTAGCCTACTACAATGTACAAAAATTGTCCTGTAGCCGTCTATAGCTTCCACCGTTCCAGCAGTCGTCTTCTTTTCTGCGACGCCACAGATAGCTTCATCGATCAGACGCAAGTGTCTGAACATAAACGCACCGTGACCGCACTGCGATCCGCTGCAATAAAATAATCTCGATCTAATACAGACCTCTGCATGAATAGCTACACCATTGTTTTCACGATTCGCGAATCAGAACGGTACAGCCGCACAGCTAGCCACTGCCAAACTATTCATGGCACTGCAGTAGGCTAACGCAGGCCTACAGTACGGCATAAACACGTTATAGTCAGCTTGTACACTATGTTTTTTTGGCGTGATTCATAAACGCAACATGAAGCTTTTAATTTTAAAGACCTAAAAATACAAATAAAATGTTTGATACCTTATATGCAAATTTTCAACTTAATTAGCATGCGAGAGTGACTGACCTTAAAGACCATGGTGATCATTATTGTTGTCCATGACAACAGCCTACAGCGTATTGCATTTTGGTACCAATAGCGCGACATCCAATAAGCAATCGGTCAATACTGAAAAGCTAAATAAAAATAATAATAATAAGAGCTATTTAAACGGTGATTGGTTAACTCAAGTTAACAATCTTCTCCGCAGAGGTGTACATAATATTTAGCGAATATTGACATTATTATTCTGAGATTATATTTTATTAGCCTAATTACTTTCTTACACATTAATATTCATAGCATAGCCTGCTCTGGAATTGAGTAATAGAGCCATGTATATGGGCTTCTGAATATTTTAGCCATTATTTGGTAATGCCAATTTGATTTCTTGCAGCCAAATAAATTCTGATCGATCGAAAGCGCAGCCAGTTATTTAGTACGTTACTGGGTCTATCCATACGTCGAGTGATCAGACTGAAATCATGCTCAACTGCAAGACCGCGCATGGCCCCGCACCGCACATAAAATGCATTAAACCGAAGGTTCCACCAAGTACCGTCAGAGGTTGGTAGTTAAGCCTATCTTATTCCCTGTATTGAGCATGCAATATGCAGTCATGTGCGATTCTATATTTACCAATTCCTATTATCATGCCCATTCACACCCCCCCCACCCCCATGTGCAATCTTATTTGAATGTAATTCTTAACCTCACGTTGACGTTTGGTTTGATTTAGGTTTGAATTTTGTCAGGGTTAGGCATTGGTTCTGTTTTGTTTAGGATGGGCATGGTTAGGCTTAAGCTACAGTATATTTCATTAACAATCTAATTTAAATGCATATTCAATGGACTGCGCGTGCGGGGGAATGCTCCCAAATTTACGTAAGTTACGATCCGCAAGCTGCAAAGTTAGCTAACTGAGCTACCTCACCGAGCTTTCTTATTGATCTATTCAAATTATAATTTTTTCCCGCAGACCTCCCTCCGCTGAAGACCACCAAGCATGACGAGGTGGACCGGCGCGTGCACCAGTCCGATGTGGCCGTGCTCTCGAGGGCGGAGTATGAGCGACTCCAGTACCAGCTGAACAAGCGTCAGATGGAAGCGGACCGGATCAGAGCCGCAGAGGCAGAGCGACTGGCTCTCCACGAACTATCGCAGGAGAAAGTGAAGCACTGGTCCAATACACTCCTCGTGAGCCACAGTGCCTCTTTCTAGTTTTAGCAGATTTGTTAGTTTTACGGCGTTAGCTCAGTGATAGCTAATTTTTGATTTATCGTTGGTGTCAGTATTGCAGTAGGTAAATAAGTTAAAGTAACGTGTTAATAATAATAGTAATAATGTAATAAGAATTCTAGGTGCGGGAAACGCCATAATAGGCCTATGAAAAAGTGCAACGTGGTAGATCAGGCAGTTAAGTAGGCCTTCTATTAGGATTTAGTGAGAGTTTCATGTGATACTTTGTTGTCTTTGATAACTGCTGCATGTAGTGTGCATGTACGGTGCATGAAGTATGGCAAAATGAATGCTTTACAAAAAAAAGAAACCAGTGTGAGTTCACGTTCAAGAAAGCATCAATAGATAAGCATCAATAGAGAAATTATTTTAAATTACATGTGCATGCACGTGTGACACTGCCTTATGGATAATGGTTTTTGATAGTGTATAAGAAACAATTTCGCATGTTTTGAAATCGCCTAGTCAACTCGAGTGCTGGGAATGTGTCGTTCCCAGAGCCTGCTTGTTCAGTTTTGGAAGCATTTCAACACAGTCAATGCTGCATTTATAATAAGTAAATTAAAGTTCTATGGCATGATTAATTATATTCAATTTACTTCTTGTATGTGCACAGTTAACTAGGCGTAGTATACCAAAAATATTGTTTATTGTGCAGCTTGCACACCTAATTTGAAATGGACTGGTGTATCATTACGCATTAAAATAGAGTATGGTGTCATACATAATTCTACACAATTTTTTAAGCTGCAGCGTAGCACGACGCATGTTTTATAAGGAGCAGGCACAATTCCAATATCGGGGCTAAGCGGAACTCTGTGTTGTTGTGTGCAGGGTGCGCGACAGAAGAAGCTGGATGAGCGTAAGGCGCGTGAGGAGCGTGAAGAACAGGAACGAGTGCTGGTCGACATCGAGGAAGCAAAGTACCAGGCGCAGCAGAGGCGCGACGTTATCGAGCGTGCGAAGTGTCAGCTCTACTACGAGACTGATCGCATCAAGGGCTTCCATGTTAGTCGCCGTCTGACTGTCGCAGAATTATGAATTTGTTTGAGGCTAGATGGTATTTGTTGAACAAATTTGTGTTATTTCTGTGCCTGTGTTATTTCTGTGTTATTTCATTGCATGCTGTGATATTTCGGCCGCTAAACGGCGCTATACATCCATGTGATATTTCTGTGGCTAGACTGTGCTCTACATTTCATTCTGTGATATTTCTGCTTTTAGACGGCGCTGCGACTGGCTGAGGTTCTAAAGGAACGTGACGCTCAGCTGGAAATCAATGCGATCAAGCGCGGGCGCGAGAAAGATGGCGACATCTGCTGGGGGGAAAAGATCCGACAGGACTACCTCGACTCTATCGACAAGAACAACGCCGACAACAAACTGCGCCGGGAGAAAATTGAGCACAACGTCAACTTTCAGCTCGGACAGTAAGGAAGTGGATGTTTAGCCTTTTCTACTCAAGCGTTTTGATTTATTAGTCACAGTTCTACTGACACACACACACACACACACGTGCGTTTTGTGGCCGCATTCCCCACTTACGCAGTTGTAGGCCATTTGCAGCCATGGACCCTGCCCTCTACTTTATCTTATCCGTCGCATTCTCACGTTTTAATCCATTAGTTTTTATTTATCATTTGATACACATATTTTACCACATACTTAGTAGGCATATACTTCATCTACTGTCAGGACAAAGTGTTGGAACGTTGTTTTCACACTCTGTGGAAGTATCTAGAAACTGATCACGTTCCGCATTTCATTTTGTGTGCGTTCCCACACCTTCCTGCGATTCTATGCCTCTTCTGGTGCACTTGAATGATTGCATAATTTATACTCGAATAAAATGTAAGCGTATAAAAATGGAAGTATGTGAAGTTGGCCATGTTTTTAGTTTTTAAACATGTGCAAATCGCTCATGCAAGATGCAGTTGCGGTTAGTATGCTTATATAAGCTGCAGTGAAAGTTCTCTCACATTCAAATACTAAGGCTAGGCTGGGTTTTTCAATCAAACCATGAATCTTAGTCTCAGATTATAATGCTCTCGGATCTAATCAGCGAATTCTAAGCTTCATCTGTGATTTATTTAACGTCATGTGATTGTTTTGGCTGCCAGGATTTAATCTCTGATTTAAATTTTGACACTTGATTGCGAAATTCGCCTAAGAGCGTTACTGCAACCCTGTGTTGTCGCTGTCGCTTGCAGAATCGAGCGTCACCGCCAGGAGCGCGAGCAGGAGAAAGAGGAGGACATGCGGGAGGGCGAAAACATACGCAAGGATGCGGAGAGGTACAGAGAAAATGAGAGGTGCAAGGCGGAGCAGAGGGCGGAGGAGGCAAGGAGGAAGGCTCTGGAGAACAGACGACAGATCGAGGACATCGAGTACATGAGACACATTGAGAGACTCAAGGAGGAGGTCTGGGCAGTTTAAAAACAAAATTGTCCTATTTCAAGGGGGGTTTGACCGTCCAGAACCCCCCATTCTACTACCCTGGTAGTGTGATATATGTTTGGCGAAATTAATGTGAAGTGCTAAAGGATAGTTTGCAGTAGAATTTAATTAGCTTTAAGATTTCTGGTTTTTGATATTTTATATAAAGTTGTCTATAAAATGTGTTTAAATTGAATGTAGATTTAGTGAGAGATCAAGTGTTGAAAATTGAGTTAGAGATTGCAGTTGTGTGTGTTAGCAATGAGTTGCTGATTAAGTTAAAGACTTATGTCTTTAACTTACCGTACAACATTTTTTGAATTTGATGATTAACGGAAATCACGCTTTGTTCTTTTGATTTTCTTAGAGTATTGATAATATCTTTCAAATCCTGAACAATGAAAAATTTAATATTTTGATTCCAAGTACGTCCAAGCACATGACGGCACCTTTTAAAAAAATTTGAGGTTGTGTTAGCTGTTATGAATACTTTGAATACACATTGCTATATCTCGTATGTGTGTGACGATGTATGTGACCCGTGTATGCGACTATGTGTAGTGCCTATGTGACCCATCATGCATTAGAATTATGTCTGATCCAGGAGGAGGACGATGAATGCCGCATGTTTGCCGCGGCCAAGAAGAAAATGATGGAGATGAGATTGCAGAAGGAACAAGAGCTTGAGGAGTGGGTCCTTGCTCTGCTTCTCATTTGTATTGAAATATTTTTTCAAATTATGTTAACAGATGTGAAGTGAATGTGGATTTCTTGAAGGCATTCAGTTGATAATTTCACTATTATTATCACTGCTACAGTGATTTTTGTGGGCTTCATGCAATTGCTATTATAAATTCAAGTTTGTGAAAGTCAAAATGCTAAAGCGAGTTGTGGCATTGATCTTTTATTGTTAGATGAAGCCTTTTTGCAAGTAATGTTAAAGAAATAAATATAATAAGGAGCAGTAAATGGCTAAAATGTGATAGATATCTGAGGTTGTTGCCATGTTGAGGTGGCATTTAAAATAATACATTTGCAATGCCTTTGCAATTATTATATCTTCAAAAATTGATTGATTTAGCCTTGTGTGGTATTACTGCAAGAGAAGGTTTCAAACTTTTTATGGTAGCACTGCAGGAAATTACATGTAGAGTAAGTGTTATGTAGTATCAGTACTGCAGCAAGAGCTGGACCGCCTGGTCCATTTTGATGAGATTTAAGCTTTGTATGGTATCACTCAGTGAGAAGAGAGAATGCTTGGAGTGTATTCGTTAGATTTAAGCTTTTGTGTGGTATCACCGCAGCGAGAAGCGAGACTCCTTGGTCTATACTAATGGGATTTAAACTTCGTGTGGTATCACTGCAGTGAGAAGCGAGACCGCTTGGAGCGTATTCGCGAGAGACTCGCATTGCAGATGAAGGAACAAGTGGACGATGAGGAGGCTCGCATCAACAGAGCAAGAGAAGAGGAGGAGGAAAAGAAGAGAAAGGAAGAAGTGGAGAAAGATACAAGACGACAGCAGGCGCTGCGTTCTATCGAAGAGCATCGCATCGAAGATGTGCGTAATGCGCGTTCTGATGCTCTGTAAATGTATTTTTTGTGTGTGTTAAAAAATAAATTCGATGATGAATAATTTTTCTGACAAATCTTAAGCTCAAAGACTATTGCAGAATTATTATTATTATTGATTATATTGAACAATTAGATGATATAAATTAATTTTTTTCAGAATTTTTTTCAAAAAAGAACTGATCACGCAAATTTCAGCATGTTCAACCTTGATCTAAAATCAAATTTACTTGGCGAATAATATTGATGCAACTGGAAAAATTAATTCAATCTTTTTAGTTCCATCAATAAAAAAATTGCGGAGTAAATATAATCTAAGATTAATGTTGAACATGCAAAAATTTGGTTGTCGAGAAATTTAGAAAAATTGTTTTAGAAAAATTGTATGATTTTTGTATGATTTGTTTTTACATTTTTACTTTTGCCTGTAGATTGCAGGCGAAGGCATTTTGTGACTGAAGAATGAACGACGGGCTCGTGAATGATATTAATATCTTCATTGGTTTTGCTGCATTATGGTGAAGAAAATAGCGCCATGGCAGATGGACTCGTCGAGGCTCGCTGCATGTCGAGGAGGAGGCTGGAGTGGATGCTTTGCTAAGCAAATTTGCAAAGACGCAGTCACAAAGTCACAAAATCACAAAGTCTCAAAGTGCATTTTAACTAAAGTATCCGACTGAGGGTTAATAATTTAGTTCATGCTATGCTTGATCGCCCTGATCGTTGATGACTCCAGGCCAAGCTAAAGAAGAAGCAGGCGGAGGAGGAGAGAGCCGCGGACGTCGCGATGTTGAAAGCGCGCACGGAAGCGAGCCTCATCTACTCCGCCAACGAGATGGAGAAACTTCGCAAGCGTCGCGACGCAGCGATCAAGTTCAAAAACTTCTATCTGGAAGAATCAGTAAGTTTTATGGTTGTATGTACTTTACTATCAGTAACGCAGAAAATTTAAATCGATGATAGCATTTCAATGAATGTTAAATATACTATATGTTAAATGTTACGATGTATGATATTCACCCATATATGTACCATGTAATGACAAATTGTTTAATTTATTGCTTTTCTGTCTGATCCAAAAAGATTTTACACCAGTAATTATCCAACTTAGCCAATTTGTCAACTGATTAATTTAAGACTGAAAGAGTGAAAAGCAACTGTTAAAATGTAGTCAAATAATTTAAACTGGCAACAAACGCTAAAAGAAGAACAATTTGTAAACAGATACAGACTAAAGAGGTAGAATTTTAAAATTTACTCGGAATGGATAGTTATTTATGTTTAATAGCAATAATATCATAATTGTAGAACTAGAATTTTCTGAAAATGATTTATGCTTGTTAAGAAGAATTAGTAACAAAGCACTATAGAATATCTTTGCTTACAACACATGTTAACACCTATGTCACCACTGACATATATGTTAACATATATGTGTTAGCACTCTTGTTAACATTTATGTATGCATTTATGTTAGCACCTATGTCTACACTGATGTTAACACGTACATGTACGTTACCTCACCCTACAGGAGGAACGTCGTGAGAAGACGAAGCGTGAACGTGACCAGGAACTGGCGCAGTACCAGCGCGACCTCGCACTTGCAGAGATGGATGAGGCCAAGTTCCAGGAGTATGCACGACGGGTCATCGATCACCTGCAGGGGCGCGGGCGCAACGTGCTGCCCCTCGAGCGGGCCGCGCGCCCCGGCGTGGGCGGGGGCCTCGGGCCCATCTACCCGGGCCGCGGCCCGCCCTTCAGGCCGAGCTACCAGAGCACAAAGGGAACCGAGATGCCGTCGAATAACAGGGAGACGACCGAGGAGTCAAAGGCCGCGGTTGTGGGATTGGCCTAGCTGTGTCTGTGGGATTGGCCTAGGCTATGTTTGTGAGATTGACCTGGACTGTGTTGCGGTATTTACCTAGGCTGTGGTTGTGGGATTGGCCTGGGCCATGTCTGTGGGATTGGCCTTGTTGGCGGTACAGGTTTATGTGGTGGAGAGTATTTGTGTGGCATAAATAGGCCCTTTGTGGAGGGATGGAGCATAGATATGTCCATGATTTTTAAGCGGGGTGCTGGTCAAGTAGAGCTACAAAAAAGAGTTCACGCTCGTAACGATATCCTGATTTCTAGCGTCTTTACGCCTCTAAAATGACGTTGATTGACTCTAGACTGGATGACATTGGTTTCGTGCTGGCGAGAGGAACTCCTATTTTGTTGCTGTTCGAAGATGATTGATACAGTTTTTGAATTTTATTGTATTGATTTACTTTAGATTGCAATTTAGATTTTAATAATTCTTGATCTTCACTGTTCAGTTCTTAATGGTATTATTAATCTAATCTAATTAATCTAATTGTTTTTGCAATTCGGAAAAAAAACATCTTCGCTAGGCTATGTCTGTATCATACTTTAAATCTTATAATTATTTAGGCTGCTTCTTTTTTGTTAAGCCCTTATCATTTGTTTTAGTTCCGCTTTGTCCAATCTGATATCAGCTTGATTTTCTGACAGAACGATGCTCCTACATGTATATTAACTGTAATAAAGTATATATAACATTGCCATTGCATCGCTACATTAGCAAGTGTATAAAAAATATGATAGTGTTTAAATTGCTCACGAGTTTGGAACAAAATAGCCTTCATTGTTCGTATTTTATGTTGCAGTTTCAGGCTAGGTTTCAGTTTTTTGTGATTTCTATATTTTCTTTTATCTTCTCTTTCATCGCACATGCTGACGTTATTGACAATTGTCATCAAATCAAACTTTGCTTTATTTTAAATTAATTGAGTTTTTTGCTCACAATTCTATGATTTTATAGTGCAATGTTACAGCTCGTGTGAGCGGTAACTCTGTAACTGTGGTAACTCTGCTAAGTTAATATAAAGTTTAATAGTTGTTTGAGCTACGTATTAGGCTAAGTATTATTCATTCCATCGATTTGACCTAACTAACATTGATTCGATTTGTTTTTAGTGCATGCCGCTTTATAAATGCATGTAGCATTATTGCAAAATTGTTTAGCATATCATCACAACACTGTTAATTTTCTAGGTAATCAGCTGTACAATTAATTTGACTCTTAATTGAGTAATAAACTGAATTTGTAGACTTTCCGTGGCTTTCAGCTGGCTATGAGAACACAAAAAAAATGACAAAGATCCAAAGCCAGCACATAAAGTTACACGTTAGATAAGATAAAAGATAAGAAAAAGATAAGAATAAAACTGAGTTTCTGAATTTCCTATTTGCTGTTGTTAACACAGGAATGAAAGAAGTTTGAGTAAATACAACAAATACTTAGTTAATAACACAATGAATATTATTAACAACCAGGGGGCTCATTTACGTAGATATCTTATGACAATTTTAGTCGTACGATTATCTTAAGAGAATCTTTGGCAAATCTTATCTTTTTCATTGGAAACTCCGCACGATTGCGCGCGAACCGAGTGATGACATCACGGCAGTCGGTGATTGGATTGATTGGATAAGATTTCAGAAAACCTTAAGAAATGTACGTAAATGAGGCCCCAGTTCTTGCATGGACGAAAACTTTCAGCATTAGAACTGATAGTTTATATATTTTAAATATCACTCTCTCACCTTGTTCTATTACTGTGGTCTTTCCGACCTCCAAATTAGGCTATATAGTTACCGGCACCTAAGGTCTCGCTTTGGAAGAAAATAAATAACGAACGCATTAGGCCTCTTTATTCACATATTGTGTAAGGAATAGCTGACGATGTTATGTAAGCTACATAGCTAATATTATCGCATGTAGATTTCTTATCATCATTTTACGAAAAGGGGCTTGATAACATAACGTCTAAAGAATACAGAACAAGAAGTTCTTGTTTTCTAGTCTTTGGTGACATTTTGTCCTTTACGAAAACCTGAAACCTCAAACTCCCTTCATTGAAAACCTTATTAAAAACAACTAGCATATAAACACCTATGCACTCTTAGATGATAGTATAGCTGCAGGTAAAATAGATGCTGATAAATAATATCAATGTGGGCAACCGATAGCGCGCCTTGTGCAATGGCAAGCAATGAATCAGTAAGAAAAACAAACAACAATAATCACGCGCATCTCTCTGAACTAAAATTCCTTCACACGCTAGAGCATGCGCAGCGTTTTGTTCGCGTCTCTGCGCACGTCTGGAAACTCGTGCGGGCTTTTCGCAGGATTTTTTCCAGTAGGGGTTGAAAATTTGTTAGCGGGGGTGTTGTCAGAATTGGCTTGGCCAACGCTCGACGATTTTTATTATATATATATATATAGTATCCATTTTTACAATGTAAGATAGCCTATTTTTAGGATATGTCGAAGCTTTCCCCCCACCAGAGTACAAAACATCCCCCCCCAATGGGGTCTGAGGTTTGGGGGGTGTCCATTTGTACTTGGGGGTGAGGGGGGGAAAAACCCCCCTCCCTAGGGGGATTCTGGGAAAATCACTGGGAGATTGAATGCATAAAGAGGAGACAGTCAGCAAACACCACATGCAGCATTGCACCTGGTCACACTTGAATCGCAAGCGGTTTAAATTTTGAAACTGTATGAGTAATTCCTTTTTTTTAGTTGTGCGATGCAGCATGGAAGTGTGGCATGACGTTTTCTTGTGGATTACTGTGTATACAAATCTTCATCACCAATACACAATGGGGCGTAAATTATAACAAACTAACTGTACATATTACACATCTCTTTCAGTAGGCCTACCAGTTGCATTAATATAATATTACAAACATATTGTAAAAATTATTGATATCATCTTTGTTTCATTCATTTCGATTGTATTTATATAATTATAAGATATCAATACAACAGACATAATTCAAATAAAATAAATTGGTAATATAACAAAATCAGTTTTATTTGCGTCACTATTACTAAACGGCATCCTCCATCTGACCCTCTGGCTTACAGCGATCCTGTTCTGACGTCAGTGATATGACGTCATTATCCGCTGCATCCGCAATCAGTCGGCTAGATGAACTACGCGAAGAGGCACGGCTCTGGCTAGAACGACTACAATTGCCAGTCAAGGCATCCACTAAACGCGGTGGCTTCTTAGATCCAGACTTAAGCTTCGCATCACCAATGTAGCCGTTATAAGAATGAACCTCTACAAATTCCCTGCTATCTGTTGCATCGTAGCATCCTTGATCTTCATCCACTAAGGTGGCTTCTCCGTTTTCTCTTACCTCTTCTTCTTCCAGCGGGCTGTAGCGCGCTGATGATTCAGTAACGGCGCATCCGTTCAAACGACCTGTATCCGTTTGACTCGATTCTACATTAGCATCCGCCGCATCGCAGCTCTTCTTCTGATGACACCGCGCGCATTTGCGATGCGTCAGCAGCACCAGGCCGCAGAAAAGTAAAACCGACACGCAAGCCGCAACGGTCGCAAAGATAATCGTCCTTCCAGAACATTCCCAGGTGGAGTAGGACACCCGCAGCATGTTGACACCAACTCGCATATCAGGAGCTACACACGTGTACTCAGACAACTCCTCGCCCACCAGCTTCATTCGCACCAGCCAATCGGTTAGCGGCTTGAGCGCACAGGTGCACATAAAAGGGTTTCCTGCGAGATTGATGCTGCTCAGACTCGCAAACTCCTCGAAACATTCCTTGGTTGGGTGTACGAACCTGTTGTAGGAGAGATCAAGATACTCCACGTCGGACCCGATCAGCGGACTCAAGCCTCTGCAGTCAAAGAACCGGTTGTTGTCTAGGTTCACAAATGTCAGCTTGCGACTGTTCATCAGAAGACCGGTTGGCATTGTCGATAGCTTGTTACCGCCCATGTCCAGCACTTTCAGCGCGGACTTCTTCAGCGTTAACCTGGCGATTGCATCATCGGATTCACCGAGTCGATTGTTTCTCAACAACAGTTCTTCCAGATGCGTCATGTGGTTGAGAGCTCCGTGGTAGATGTGAAAGACGCCAGAGTTCTGAAGGTTCAGCAGCTTGAGTGCCCCCAGTCCAGCAAACGCTTCGGCACTTATCCGACCGAGACGCGGGCAGTTTTCAATGTTCAGCTTTCGCAAGCTTGTCAGGTCTTCAAAGGCATTCCGCGCAATTTCTTCTATGGGATTCTCCGAGAGATCCAACGTGTAGAGATCGTATAGCTTACCGAACATTCCAAACGAAATTGACCGTAGTTTGTTTTTCCTTAAATTCAAGTGAACGAGCTTCGGGAAGATTTCCTCGCTGAATCGAACCGTGTTTTCCGACTCGGAGAGTCGGTTGTCGTATAGATCGAGCGTGTGCAGAAGTGGGAGTTGAACTCCGATGGTGAGAAAGTGGCAGTCGGACTCGCGAGCACAAGACAGAAGGCCGCTCGTGATGCTGAGGACCTTCAAATCAAGTCAAATCAAATTTGATTATAAGCAAAGCAATAATATCATCAAGCAATGATATCTACACTCGAATCTACAGGCCTAATGCTAAATCCACAGTCTGTGAGATACACTCAGAGTACTCAAGTTTACTGGTCGTCATTGAACTGCCAAGCATGAAATCCCTGCTGCATGATATATTCGTGGTTTCGCCTTTTTAAAATTTTGCCGCACTCACGAAATTTATCAGAACGACATTCACAAGAAAATTTCATGTTTTACGGTATATTTAACTTTTAATGCGATACAACTGCAGCACCAGGGCGCAACACGTCTAAGATGTTTTAAAACAATGGACATTATAGAATAGACGACCAAAAATGCAGTTAGATACGATGGTCTATGTCTGCAGCTTATGCAATTAACATGTGGTTAACACAGGATATGAGATCACCTTGAGGTGATGAAGCCCGCGGAACGCATCCGCCGGAATGGACATGAGGTCGCAGCGGTCCAGAAACAGCTCGTGCAGGTTCTTGAGCGGCTGGAAGAGGCGCGCGTGGATTTTTCCGTGCAGCCCGGCGTAATTCCCGCGGAAGTACAGCCGCTTCAACCTCGACGTCTCGAGGAAGCGGAACATGTGTGACGTCACGGTGTTTTCTCGCCCGTCGAAGACAAACACGTCGTTGAGATTGAGAATTTCAAGGGAACTGTTCTGAAATCCGCTGAGGACGTTCTCAAGGTCCTGTGTCGATATAACACTGTTTTCCAGCACAAGCTCCTTGAGATACACCAGAGGAACGAAAGCTTCGGCGGCAACGTTCTGTAGCACGCTCTGCGATAAATCCAACTTGACGAGTTTCGTTTCGGTTAGAGACAGAAAGAAATCCTCGGTGACGTTCGTTATTGTAACGTCGCGGAATGTGAACTCCTGGAGGCTGGTCAGGTTGGAGAAGGCTGCCGGTAGACGCTGCTGTTCCATGTTGGATCGACTGAGGTCGAGAGTCAGGAGGTTGGGCAGATGAGCGAACAGGGAACCGAGGGAGTCGATGCTGAGTGAATTGTTGGCCAAACTGAGAATCTGAATCGTCAATCCATGAACCGCAGCTAATCAAGGATATTTATTATGCACAGGTAACCTACCTAAGGGTTCAATCCAACGTCGCACAGAACTGATTTTTGCATGTTATTTAGCATGCACTGAATCATGATTTTATGCAACGTGAGTTTTGATTCAAGGATATTTAAACAGCGAGTCCATCTCAGTTCTGTTTTACATCAATCAAATGAAGCATGGCCTGCAAAAGAATAAGGTCTGCCATCGGCAGTCTGCAATAGGCGACCAACTATCACGTCAGTCCCAATTGGACAGCGTGTAAATACATGCGTTGACTGTGCTCGCAATTAAGATAGTAAGCAGGCGCCATGGGTCTACGATCTAAGCAGCGATAGACTACAGTAGATGTACAGTACAGCAGGCCTAGGCACGGAACTCACTGCGAGGTGAATATTGGGTCCCCACATTTAAGGAATAGAGCTCAACACGATCCTTAAAAACTCATTTGGAGGCGGATATAGTGTTAATCAATTAAAATTAATCAAATGGTTTATTTCATGACCATACAGAGCAGTTTAAATGAGTTGAATGTTATGTGAAAAAGGTTATAAAAGGCCCCAGTGACACTTACAATCTACAAAATTTATAAAATCATTCGAGTAAAGTCTTAGATTCATCAGCACCAAGCCAGTGAACTTTCATTGTTTGTTCATTAGCCACACAAAACATAGCATGACTTGATCGCTATAAACTCACTGCGAGGCGGGTGTTGTGTTCAAACAGCCTCTCGGGCAGATGCTTCAGAGCGTTGTTATCCAGCCTGAGTTCCTTCAGCTGAACCAGTCTCTCCAGCGCGTCCTCCTTTACCTCGCTAAGGTTACTATGACGCACGCTCAACAGCTCCAGCTCTGACACGTTCACCGACTCATCGAGCAGTCCAGGGGTCAGAGAGATAAGGCTGTTATCGTCGAGGATCAGGAAGCGAGTTCGAGCCGGAAGGGTGATGTGAGACGTGGGACGGAGATTAGCTCCGGAACAGTTTGCGACGTTCCTGTGGGGGAGGCAGCGACATCCGCGTAGGCAGCTGCTGCTGCGGCTGCCGATGCTGCTGCTAATGATGGTGCTGCTGCTGATGCTGTTAATGGTGTTGCTGATGGGGTTGCTGCCGCTTATGGTGCTGCTGGGACTGCTGGTGGTGGTGGTAGTGGTGGAGGTGGTGGTGGTTCTCTGGGTGACGTTATCGCAGCGAGCCAGCCCGAAGGAAACAAGCATGAATATTAAAGAGACTTTCGTGAAGCGCTTGTTAGCCATTGTTGATTGATGATAATATCATTGGGTAATGGATTTCTGGATTTTAGCTTCTCACGTCACCGAAATTAACTCGTTCTGAATCAACTAATAATATCAACATATTAGCCTTTAAATGGCTATCCACATCGCACATCAAAGTGTTCAATGTTATGCTATTCGAAGTAGGATTAACACTCGAAGTAGGATTAACACTCGAAGTAGGATTGATACTTAAATTATGCCGAAGGATCCTTAGATTGAATTTTTCTGTCCTTGAACTGCAAAATGTACTCGTTGCTGTTGCATAGCCTATCTTCATCTGCGCTGGCTGAGGTAGCTGAAAGAATACAATATTTAATTTAGTAATAATACTGTATAGTTGTACTTCAAAAAAGGTTCTACATTTTGTTAGCCGTTTAATTGATCGTTCGTAAATCAATTTGTTCATCGTTTTATTTCATGCTGTACGACCGAGAAACTAAATAGACTTTATACTGTGCAACAATAATCATGCAAAAATAAGTAGATCAAATAAGTAGCAATATCAATCAATAAAACAGTAAACAGTAAGTAAAAAAATCAAACCTAGGCCGTGACAACACAGATTAAGCCACACAGGATCGAATGATCCTAATAATAGTAATAGCAGGATCTAAAATGAAACTTCATTCTGTCACAAAGACATATCACAAAAAAACCATACAAAAATTAGCCAACCATCTATTGCAGCAATGCAATGTGATTGACTTTTATTTTGAAGCCATGCATACAAGAAGGATCAACGTTAGTGTTAGGCTTACTGCCCTACGTAAACTGCAGAATCGGATTATCTAGGACACTGGGCCTAATATTACAGTATAGTAGCTATGGTGTTCTAGATTCATGTACAAATAAGTGTACATGTATCAAGTTACCGTGGTCACGGTAACACTTATATAGGGATGGCGTCCTCGCCTATAGTCTTGTTCTTGTTGGGGTT
>JAQIWG010001410.1:0-24657 GCA_034695025.1 Chamaedrilus cognettii
GCGTCTCCGCTATCTCCACCCCCCCCCCCCCCATCTCCACAAAGCCTACTAACATTAATTGACAACTGCATCCGCTGCCCCCCGTGCCCCGGGCTAGAACCGCCACTGATCCGCGCCCCAAGGAGGTCACAAATATGAGTGAAGCATGCACTGACGAGTGACGAGTGAAGAGCTCCTCGCAGCATGCAGGGATTGAACGATGATGCGACGCGGCAATCTTCAGACTTGCACTTGGTCAACTCTGTATGGGTCACAGATGCACTACCGCTGACATCTCACATCCCCAGCAACTTAGAAAGGTATCCGTGCGCGTATAGGCCTCTATTTATTCCTCTGATCGCCGGGCAGATCTATAATAGGACCTACGCACTCGTACAGTCTGCTCTACACTGTGACTAGTATAATACAGTCGGACAAAGCCGCGAGGCGATAAGCTCCGCACAGTGGTGCAGTGTTGCTCACGCACGCGGTCTATAGTCGCTACTATAATAGTCGCAGAACGCGCGACGCACGACGCACAGTACAGTAACTGCGAGGACCGCGAGGAGGCGCGTGGCTCTGATGCTCTGCGCGCTGCAGCTGTAGGCTCTGAGGCTCTGAGCGCCGCTCCATTGGTCTGAGGCTCTCGGGCCGCGGGGCGTGGCGCAGGGTTGGGGGGCGGTGGCGGCGGGAGAGAGGGGGTTACCCACTGCAGCTAGCGATCGAGGTAGACGGGCAGCGGGGAGGTGCCGCACGCTGCAGCAGCCGAGACTGACCGGCAGCAGCTGCAGCAGCTGCAGCAGCTGCCACGCAGCGGGCCCTGCAGCAGTCGGACACTGACCAACAGCTGCTGCATGGGATGCTGCTGATGCAGCACAACACTAACCAACTATAGGCTTTTTTTGTACGTATGGTATATAAAAAAATACAAGATCACCCAAAAAGATCGGTTTTAAACCCGATTTTCGGATTTGATTCTGATTTTTCCGTTATGAGTTTTAAAATATGTCATGACGTGATCACAGAATTTCAAATTGGCGATCAGTCAAGCTATATTTCTCCCTGACCGCTTTATTGAAAACTATTCTTGTTTCGATATTACAAATTAATTTTAACCCTGTCGCTTTTAGTGTGTCATTCAGGGGGTGTCCCTGCGTTCAAAACGTACGGAGTCGTGCGCCTGTACAAAATTTTTATCAAGGTATTTAATATTCTGCATATTTTGCATTTGCAAGAGGAGTGCGATGATAAATCGTGTGATGATAAATCGTGGGATGACTGCAACAACGCACAATATCGATTTTTTGGAGATTTTTTTGGTACTTTTATATAGCAGAATTTTCTCCAGAATGAGATCTATCGAGCTATCCAACGCACAGTCTCTTAAAAGAATAGCCTAAAAGGTCAAAAAAATGAAAAATAAAAGCATGTCTGCATCAGCAAATAAGGTTTCGTCGACAGCAACAAGGCACCATTTACGATGGTGCATTGTAAACTTGCTGAAGAGTCAACTGTTAAGGCTTATAGTACAAAGCACCATCTCATTATTATAATAGACGTTGGTGCTTTAATTCAATTGATGTCTGAAGGAACCAATTAAATTATGTACAAAGCAATGAAGCACCTTTATAGCTTTGAGAATTATGCACAATTGAATTTTGTACAAATCAAGCTTTGCAAGGCTGCTTGTGCGGCTTTGCAAAGCTAAAGCTTGCATACTGTCTTTGAATACAGTTCTTGAACATATGTGGTTATGTGTAAGCTTCAATAACAGTTTCAGTTAAGATTGATGAGGTGCCAGTTGCATTAATGTGTCAACTCAATTATCATAGACATTCCTTTTCGTTAAATTTTAAAGGACGCTGGAACAGATGCAATGAAATTTAGTGCTGTAGGAATAGGATTGTAATCAGATTGAATATTGTAGGCTAGGCTTGTAGTGAAATTGAGTACTGTCGGCTTCGATAGTTTAACAACAAGTCATTTTTAAAGTATTGACATTAACCTTTTAATAGTTTTTGCATCAATATTGCTACAGACTTTCTCATTATTAATAATTGTCAAAAACTTCATAAACATATTTATTTATTATAACTGATTGTGTTCAGATTCTGCCACAAGGATAATGCATTTTTCAGAACAACAAAGCACCACCTCAATTAAATGCTTGACAATGTTAGCGCAAAAAAGCACCATCTTAAATGTGTGTACAACAAGGCACCATCTGCAATACATCATCCCGTTTGAAAGGATATTTCGATAGAATGACATATTTCTAGGGATATTATTTTGGAAAACGGAGTGATTTCTGAACATGTTGATACAAGTTCTATTTCGCTGTGATTCCTACATGCAGAGTCATCAAGGAAAGAACAGAAAAAACACAATCAAGAAACTTAAAACGCAAATATCTCCGTTAGAGGTTTTTCTCTGATGATGCGTTGTTGCAGTCAACCCACGAAATTATTGTAACGCAGCTGCTTTACTTCTAACCTTCATTAACCTTCGCTACCGAATCCTTCAACAAAACCAAGGAGTTCTGCAATTCGCACAAACTAATAATCAATGCAACCAAGACGCAATTTATTGTGTTCAAGAATGCAGCGAAGCGACTGCCGCTTGAGATCACACTCAACATCAATGGACTTGTCATTAAGCCCTCACTGACAGTTAAGCTACTCGGTGTGACCCTTGATGGGCATCTGACCCTTGGCAAACACATAGAGGACATCTCGAAGAAGTGCCATGGTCTTCTTGGGGCACTCTCCCGGGCGGCACCCTATCTTCCGACCGAACTCATGAGCATTGCCTATAAATCACTGGTGCCATCGCACTTGGAGTATTGTAGTTTGCTGCTGGCTCCTGCTGCTGCATGCCATCTCAACAAACTGGACGTTATACAAAAAATGGAATCGAGAATCATCTGCCACGCGCCCAGTAGAGCACATGCAACAACACTTCTCGAACAGCTTCGACTTGAGTCTCTCGAAAGAAGGAGAGAAGACCGTGTGGTGAGGATGGTCAAATCGCTTCTATCGGACAAGTGTCACCCTGCGTTGGATACGAGGTTTGTTTTGAATGATTATGGTAGGGTCTCTATAATGATGCCGCAGCCAGAATCAAGATGGAAGAAAACGATTCTGCTTTTATGGAAGGGAAGCCTTTAATAGAAAACTCCTGCAATCACGAAGTTCTGCGGACGAGGGTTTGCAAAAAGGGCGGAACTTGCAGCATTGCACCAGTGCATGTCAGCCACTTGAAGAACGAGCGCACTAAATAGTACACCCAAGAACTGACAGAGATGCCCAAGCCTTATCGTCCTTAAACAAGAACAAAAGAAAGAAAGAAAGAACCCGAGCTTTCAGCTATAAAGTAGCAACATGGCGCTGTTGTTGATGTTAGTTTTCCTGCTTGTCCTCGCATTCGCTTTGCTGCCTAACTTCTTCTCGGGCATTTGTCGCAGTGTAAGAATCCTATGTGACTGTGGTCAGGAATGGTTCCAGACATTCACAACAGGGGGGGCTCAGCCTCAGTTCAGGGGGGGTTTGACATCCCCTAATCAAAATTTTTAATGTCAATTTATGACTTGAATGGGGCTTGGCTTACTCAATTGGGGGGGGGGGGCTTGAACCCCTCCAAGCTCCCCCTAAGCCCCCTATCTCCCCCCCCCTGGAACCGCCACTGACTGTGGTACAATATTATTCTGTTTCCGCTGCAGGACAATGTTCAATTGTGCATTCTTTAGGCTTAAACTGCACCCAATAACAACTTTGACAACCATATTAGTCACTTGGCTCTGAGCCAGTGAGTAACACTGAACAGTAAGTCATTGATGTATTTCTCTTTCTGGTAGAAGTATTTAGAACAGCTTTATTTATCAAATCTTTTTGTAATTGGTTGAGCTGTGTGCGGCGTGCTTGTGCACAGCTGGTGTCACGAGTGATCGACGAGGAGGAGCTGACCCGACTGAGGTCAGAGGTCGGGGGTCTGCGCGCAGAGCTGTGCACCATCAGCATGGTGGACGAGTTCGCTCGGTACGCGCGCACCGAGCGCAGGGTCAACAAGGTCACCGACCAGCTGAGCGCACTAGGTGGCGCCAGATGATTCCTTCTTAGCCGCTTAGTTTTCAAAAATATTTACGTACAACTTGCTATAAAATAATGTGCTGTAGTCAATTTTATTCTACTTCAGTCTGTCTTTGTTTATGATATGACGTTCCATGTCCTAATTTATGCTCGGATAGATTTAAATTTGATGACGTAAACGTAGATCACAAATTATGCTGTTCTTCAGCAGTCTAGCCAAGCCATCACTCGCCGATCACGTTATTGTGAAATCACAGACATTACGTTTCGTTGAAGATATATTTTGAGATTGTAATTTATGACATCATTTGGGCTATTGCATATAGTGCGAATTTCTGTGTTTATTTGTAACGCTTGTATTTCTATAATTTGTTTACATGCATAAATATATTTGCTGTAATAAAGTGGGCCGCTCTCTGTTGCTCGTTGAAGGAAAACAAAGATCAGAGGCAATGTTGAAGATGAAGATTGGAGTTCGCATCATCTACCACTGCCTGCAGGTATTTGGTCGCACTGTCTGCAGGTATCTGGTCACACTGCCTGCAGGTATCTGGTCACACTGCTTGCAGGTATCTGGCCACACTGTCTACAGAGATCTGGTCAAACTGTCTGCAGATATCTGATCACACTGTCTGCAGATATCTGGTCACACTGCGTGCGTGTATCTGGTCACACTGCCTGCATGAGATACAGTGTATGTTTCTAGTTACAGTGACATTTGTTCTGTGTCCTACTATAGCATACTGTAGATAACTTTGTCTACAGTAACACTCCTCTCTTCCGCGCGGCTGTGATCTTCATTGGCTGTTGGTCGTCAGTCGGTGTGTGTCTGACGACTGTTTGTTGGTCGCAGGTCGTGACCTTCCTCACGCTCCTCTACCTCTGCCGCTACACCCCCGTCCTCACCCTGCCTCCCGCCTGGCTCCACCCAATCAGCACGCTCGTTTCATTTCCCACCGGCATGGCGGGTAGGCTGCTCCAATCAGCTTCCTTCTCGCTTCATTGTAACAGAATGAGTTCATTTCATTTAATAGGGTGCACTGATAGTGTCTAAATTATAATTTGAGTTAGAAGTAACTGTTTTGATATTTGTTTAGTGTTTATTATTAATTGTATTGATTTGTTACACATATTAATTATTTTCAATCAATATTGAGTTTTATACATAGATATAGTTGAAGTTGAAGATATTTGGTCCCATAGAAGAAGCTCTGTGTCATGTAGTATATCGGTGGCTGACCTTGCAGTGACACAGATTGCTGATTGGTTGTCCATAGGCCACGTTGTCCAGCTGGAGTGTTGGCTGAGTTACTTACTATTGGGCCACAGTGTCCTGTGTATCTAGTGCTATGGTGTGTCCTGTTCCAGGTGGAGTCAGTTTGACGTGCTGGCTGGTAGTGTGTCGCAGTGTCGTCTCCACCGCAGTCAAGCTGTCTGCACCGTGTGGCGCCACACTCTTCAGGACCCCCCTGTCCTGACCTCTGCCCTCTCTAGGACCCCCTGTCCTGACCTCTGCCCTCTATAATATATCTCTAGCACTGGCTGTGTTGGAGACGCAGTATTGACTGAAGGGTTAGTTGTGAGTGGATGTTGTGTGAGCCACCAGGCCGGCCAGGCGTGTCAGTCTTCTGCAGGCTAGCGATGATGAAAGCTGAACAATATCAAGTTCAGACTTATTTTGTGTAGAGAGTAAGTATGGTACCGGTAGTAGTAACTCGCAGCAATTGCTTCAATGCATTGACAAATGTAAGATTTTTTGTGTCCAGAAAGGCTGCACAGAAATGACATGACTTGCAGTAAGTGGGCACACGACAAATTTTCCCCGCACATTGACTGTAAAACATGAAATATTTGCTGCTTGTTATTTGCGTGGTTTTGCTGTTGAAATTTAGCCCCATTTCATTTTTTAGTTCTTTGTCAATTCCAATTATAAATTTAGCTAAATTAATGCAACATTGTTTTTGAGCATGTAATTTTCGTGAGTTTCGCCGATTCGCAAAATTGCATGCACGTGAAAATTTCAGGTTTTTAGTACTTGCAGTACTCCAATCAGGTTTTGTTCAGGCTATTTTACATATTTTGATAATTTGAATGGCGTAATACTGTAAAACGTTATATTTTAGCGCTTAAGTCATTTAGCAAATTTTGCAAATCGATGGTCCCAGTAGGCGCTCCATAACTGCAGAAGTGAGCTAGATTGGGACTGATGAAGAAACACCGAAGCACTTTGTGTCCTTTAAAACTGTTAACAACATAAAGTTCGGAAAACAAAAAATGAAAAGTTAGGCCGCGTGATTCACTCAAAACAAAGAAAACTAGCCTGTGAACTCCTGACCCCGGCGTGTTTACGGAATATTAACCAATTAAAATGCTTTATTTGTGCACTGACAAGGAGTCTGGTGACTAACACAATATGACCTATTAATATAAATAGCAACCAATTGAAATAAACTTCACGTAATGACACTGAATTTATTTGACCATGGCGTGTTATAATTTGCTAGCGTGTGGAATAACACTGAAGCTATTATGTTATTAAGCACTATTTCTATGATTTTTCGGTCTTTAATAATTATGCGCTATGGCGTAGCCTAATCATCCCAATCGCAGAGCTTCCCCTCATGACCCGGTCAATTAGTGACAATGGCGCCTCAATTCTTCACACTATAGTTCGGAGTTTTTGTTACTCCGACTGCAATCCAGTGCCAAGGTTGTGACGCAAAAAAACTAAGAAAATAGTGAGTTCACAAACCTCGGATTTGTGCTATTCGTCACAATGGGTTTACATTAAATTGAGGGGGTTTATATTAAATTTAGGGCCCAGCGCCTGGCGCTAGTCACGTGATTATTGTGATGCGTTAGCGAACTGCGACCTTGATGGAGATCTGCTGCTGTACCCGATCGTATCGGCCATGTAGCCTAGAGCCTCCTCGTATTATTCAAAATTTCGATGATCTCCGATTGTTTTTTTAACAGGGAAAGGGACGATGAATATAATTATTTAAGATTATTTGTGTTTCCTCCTTGTGACCAAGAGTTGCTGCTTGAAGATGAGCGTTAGTGCTAGCCCCAAAGCTCTGGGCCCGGGGCTCACCAGGGGACCATCTGCTGGACCCGCCCCAGGGCCTCCAGGGGCGACAGGAGGGGCTTCTAGGGTGCCGTCAGTGGGGCCTTCAGCTGGACAGTCACCGAGAGCTGTGGCGAGGCCTGCAGTGGGACCCCCTCCCCCTCCCATAATGCTTCCCCCGTCCCCCGCCACCAAGTATGACGACCCATATGAGGATGGACAACTGTTTGATCAGGCGAGGGTGCGCTTGCAGCAGCAGCAGACGCAGCAGACGCAGCAGCAGCAGACACAGCAGCAGCAGCAGAAGCAGCAGCAGCACAGGCAGCTGCAGCAGCCTGTAATACAGAGCACAGGGGATGTGGCCAAAGCACGCACAGTTTCAAAACAGACTGGCCTACAAGGTGCTTCTCTTCCCAGGCCTGCAGGTGTACAAGGTGCCTCAGTTCAAAGACCCGCAGGTCTGCCCAAGTCTGTACAGGGTGCGTCAGCTGCAAAATGTGTTGGCTTACAGGGTGGCTCAGCTCCAAGACCTACTGGCATGCGGGGTGGTCCTGTTCCCAGCAGACCAGTAGAGGATGCCAAGGTTACAGCTTCTCATCACTCGAGCCTGGCACGAGGTCATCCCGCAGGGAGGCCTGCAGTCAGCGCCTCGGGGCCTCAGTGCAGCGAGGCTGTCAGCGCCAAGTCTGTGTTTTTTTCTGCGGCGCCAGTGGCGCCAGTGCTGGGTGCTGCGCAGTCAGGCGTGACAGGGCTCGGCTCAATGGTCGAGACACTGGGTGCACTCAACATGGACGCTCCTGCTGCACCAACCCCTGGGGGAGATGGCGAGGGGTTATATATCAGTGCCCTGCCCCCAGACCCCCTCCCTGACGCTCCCTCCCCCGCCCTCACGCCTGACTCAATAGAGGAGGTGGTCTACCCGACGGTCGTCAATCGCAACTCTCTCATCCTCAGCGCAACGTCCCTCTCCTCCTCATTCATCGTCTGCACCAAGCGACAGTCGCTCTGCTGCCTAGGGGGGGGCGCTGATCCTCCCCTCCCTCTCGCTCCACACCCTGACCTTCCACCACCACCCCCCTCGAACATTGACCCCCCTCTCCCTCCCCCCCCTTGCACTGACCTCTCCCCTACGGACGCAGGGGCTGACTGCCCTCCACTGCTCCCCCCCGCCCCTCACAATGTGCTGCTCAATGGGGTGTGCACGCTGCCTGAGTCCCGGCAGTGTGAGGGACTGGAGCCCCCCCCGCCCCCTCAACCTCCCCTCATGCACCCACTGGGTCCCACTCGCTCACTCAACCCCCCTTCCTCCGTGCCGCACTCCCCTATCTTCCCTACCCCCTTAGGCGGCCCCTCCGCAGGCGCCGCTGAGCCCCCAGTAGGCGCCCCGGCGCCCTCTCAGCCCCCCAAGTACTACCAACTGTCGGCAGTGTACAGCGGCGTTGCTGAGCTGGAAGAAGAACAGAGGATGGCGGGGGAGCCTGAAGGGGCCCAGCGGGGGCCAGAAGAAGGGCCAGGGGGTGCACAGGGTGGGCTGACAAGGGCGCAGGGGGGTCAGAGGACAGGACAGGGATGCCAGACAGTCGTACATGGAGGCGAGGCACGGAGGTGGGGGGGGGAGAGACTGGGGGGTCTGGAGGGGCGAGAGGAGGCATGCTCTGACTACTATGACCTGCAGGAGGACGCAGCCTGGCGCAGGGACTCCCTGGCGGGCCGGGGGAGCAGGGGCCACACTCAGGGCGTGGCGGGCTACGCTGAAGGGGGTGCGGACCACCCGCAGTGGAGGGGGGGTTACCCACAGCATGCCCCCCCACCGGGAGCCCTGAGCGCCCCACACAGAGGCGTGGCGGTGGGCCTGCACCCCTCGGGGGGGAGCTACGACCAGCCGTGGGACCTGAGTCAACGCGGGGGCGGAGGGGCCATTCCTCACCCCCAGCCCCCTGCCCAACAGGTGTACGCCCAGCCCTGGGACCCGCGTCATGGCCACGCTGACAGGGGGTCGAGGCGCCACGGCGCGGAGGGGGGGGCCAGGCAGCAGGCTGGCGAGGGGGGAGAGGATGAGGGGAGTGGGGACCTACGCCCCCTGCAGGACTATGACGCACCCTGGGACAGGGCCGCACGCGAGGAAAGCATGGCGGCGGGGGGCCGCGGTGCAGGGGGAGCTGCTGGCCCCTCACAGGGGGGCCCCTCCACCCCACAGAGGGTGCAGGGGAGGAGGGAGGTTGAGCGAGGGGGGGTGGCCCAGGTAAAGACCGCTGCTGCAGTGCCTGTGGGACCCGGCCTCATGTCCGCCTCCTACTCACGGTCGTCGAGTCTGACCGGGTCGGGATGTGCGGGGTCGGGTCAGGGAGAGTCGGGCTACACGTGGTCCGGGCCCCCGGGCTGCGCCCCTGTTGGTTCCAGTCACACGGGGCCTGGCTGGGCTGGCTGGAATCACAGGGGCTCACTCTCTGCAGGGGCTGGTCAAACAGGGCCGGGTCTAACTGGACCGGGTCAAACAGGGTCATGCCAGACAGGGTCGGGTTACTGGGGTCAGCAGCAGGCAGGCTATCAGGGGTCAAATCAGGGCTGGGGGCCCCATGGGGAAGTAGGGAGGCCACCTGGGGGCCTGGGTGGGGCTGCAGGGGGGGCGTACGATGATGTGGTGTGTGTCAGTGGTGTGGGGGTGCCCCCGACACACGCTGATGCCCAGTGGGGGGGTAGGGAGCCCCCACACAATCAGTGGGGGGCCAGGGAGCCCTCACACAACGAGTGGGGGGGCAGGGACCCCCGCCTGCCTGCCTGGGATCACGACGTCTGCAAGCTAGGTACCCCCCGTCGCTTTAACCGGGGCGCTGTGGTAATAAATCTGCTGTGTTAATAAAAATGCATACACAAGGCGCCATGTTTATTGATTTTCATCAACTTAGCCGCACTAATGCTGCAAAGCCTATTGGAGGCTAAGGGATGATTAATTTGAATAAATAGTTAATCGTTGAATTGTGCATTCATGCGAGGAACATTTTGTGTGAGTGTGATTACCTAGCGGGCATAGTATGCCAGAAATGTTGGTTACATGCAAATTGTTCGCTCATTTTGGAACGGGCAGGCGTAGCATGAAAATCGACTATGGTTACATGAGCTACAGCTACACGTGCTCATAAGGGCTTGACCTGGTGATGACTGTGAACCTGTGACTGCACCGTGCGTCTACAATTGTGCGTCTACAATTGTGCGTCTACAATTGTGCGTCTACAATTGTGCGTCTACAATTGTGCGTCTACAATTGTGCACTTGCTAATAATAAGGTTAATCATTAGTTGTTGCTGCGCTGACCAGGCAGTGACTCGGGGAGCATGCGGGTGGTGTCGCGCCCCCCCGGGGTGCCCCCTCAGGTCCCAATGTCGGCCAGCCTCACCCTCGGGGAGCGCATCGACCCCAGGGTACCCCTCGAGCAACAGCAGTGAGTTACCTTCCCCTCAACGCACGAACATCAAATAGTTCTAATCAGGAAATATGACAGTTTCAGTTCAGAAATTTAGCCAAGTTTGTGTGGCAACGTGTGTGTTGGAAACAAACATGCTTGTTGCTAGTTATGTCATATTCACAGATGTCCAGTAGTTGTTATATTGACAAGCTAGGTTGGTACCACGGTATGTACTGTGCACAGCTGGTACCACAGTGCAGTATTTAAGGTGCGCAGCTGGTACTACGGTGCAGTATTTAATGTGCACAGCTGGTGCTATGGTGCAGTATTTAATGTGCACAGTTGGTACCACGGTGCGGTGGGTCGCGCGGATGCGGAGCTGCTGCTGCGCGCGTGCAGGGAGGGCGCGTATCTTGTGCGCAACTCAGAGAGCAACTGGAGGGACTTCTCACTGTCTGTCAAGTACGCGCACTCTGCACCGAGCCTTAGTCTCTCATCTGAGCTGCTGCCTGTAGAGTAGTCTCAGAGTAGTCTCTGACCTGAGCTTGAGTCTGCCTTCTTTGGTAGCTAACCTCAGCTTGAGTCTGCCTTCAGTTGCCGATCTGAGCTTGAGCCGTGATGCTGTAGACATACATGAGTTCATCATTCACTAGGAACCCCTAGCATTGACTCTAGTCTATCTGCTAGACAGTAAGTTGTTTGGTTGATGTTAGTGCCTTGATGTGAGTCGGCCGCTCTGACATTGATCACACACGCAGGTATAGGTCGTGACCGTGAGGGATACCTCTAAACACCTCCAAGGGCTGCGACACGCAGCACGAAGTGTTTGATGCCTAGAGAGATAGTCTGCTAGATAGATCTAATGTACCATTCCTGATCATGTTTATATCAATCTGAGACATAGGGCGTGAGAAGTGCGCGTAATGAGTGCTGCAGGAGTGCAGCTAGATCTGAGTGCAGCCAACTGTGAGTACAGGAGCGCAGTCCATGATTGAAGGCTGTGAGTGCGGGAGTGCAGCTAGCTGTGAGTGCGGGAGTGCAGCTAGCTGTGCGTGGTGTGTGCAGGAGTGCGCAAGGGTACATGCACCTCAAGATCGTGGCCAATGGGTATGGGCGTTACATCCTCGGTCAGTTCAGCCAGCCCTTCTACAACATCCCGCAGATGGTTTACCACTACACCATGCACAAGCTGCCCATCAAAGGCGCCGAACACATGTCCCTCATGTACCCTGTCAGCAACGACATGCTCTGAGGGGCCGTTGGGGTGTAGGGAGAGCCGGCGGGGTCAGGGGGGGCCGTGCTGGGTGAAGGTGGACTGGGCGGCAGGCTGCAGGGAACATGTGACATACAAACTTGAGGATGCGTGGTATGCAGCGACATCGCGCTTTAAGGGTTCTGTGCTGCACTAGACAAGAAAGATGATTGGACGAGAGTTGTGGTACTGTGTCGGGTCAACAGCTGGACTGAGCTGTGTGTGTTGTACCTCTTTGTTGTGTCTCTCTGCCTGCCTGCCTCTATGTCCCCCTCCCTGAGTCTGGCAGGGGGGGGGGCAGTCATATTGTGATTAAGTGAAGCATATTTTTGTTCTGTGTGGGAGAAGAGATGACGAATACTGGTATTGCTAGTCACTTGTCATCTATCACTGCGCATCTAGGATGAATATATCAGACCGGTACTTGATAGCAACTGGATGAAAGTAGAGATTGGGCGTGACGACCACTGATGAGCTGTAGCCTGCATGAGAGCGGGGAGTGTTTGCGTGCGGTGTGGTGGGATAGTTTAATGATAGGTTAGCTCTATGAGAGAATGGTTCTATGATAGGATAATAGGATAGTTCAAGGATAGGGTAGCTCTATGAGAGAATGGTTCAATGATATATTGTATATGCGTGTCATTTTGCATTTGATCGTTGTGGTAATCGTCAGTGCACGTCTGTGTGTGCACCCAACAGATCTGTCTTCATCATTTGTTGATTTTGTAGCTTTTTATTAATACATGGGGATCGTTTCTGTAGAGCTGTTTGTGTGTCGTAGCGTGATGTTAGCAGCAGTGCATACTGCCTGTTGTAGTGAGGCGATCCATTGTCTCAGTGTTTATGTGTCAGTGTGTGTGTGTAGATTGCTTGACGCCATATTGCTGTCCTGTGTATTGCTGCATGTGGGACACGTCATTCTCTCTTGGTTGCGCTGTGTACCGTTGGTCCGCTGCTGTATGCGCTAACAACTCTTAATTAGTGTATCGGATCGTGTGAGTGGTGGACAGGGAGCAGTGTTCAGCGTCGAGTCAGTGTTATTTGTAGCTAGTATTTATCAATATGCAAACTGCCTCCTCGCGTCTCGTGTTGACGTTACTGTGTGCATAGCATTCGCTTGTGCTGTATCTGACTCGCTGACCCGACCTTATATCAGATCAATTTAATTCATAATTAGTGTCAAGGCTAAACAGACTTCTTTTGAATTCTTAATTCTTGAAACATGTAACAAATATTTGAAGTTTACTGTATCTGTCTGAAACTTCACGCTGGAGTAAGCATTTGTTTTGTTCTAGTGTACTTATTAAAATAATTTTATAACCTATTAATGAATAGTTTTGCATTTGCATTGCATTTAAGTAATTATATAATATTTGTACCTTTAGAGACGTTAAAGATATTTTAAATTGTACGTCTTTGATCATGTATTAGTCATCGATGGTATTTTTAACATAAGTGGTTTCACATAGACATGCATGTGAATCGTTCTTAGTGCAGATATTCTCTTAAATTATTGTTGTGTGTATGGATGTAACGCTTGCTCTGGTATTTTGTAGTTGGCTACTAGAAGTGCAGAAGGTAAATACTTTTAGAATTGTGTCAGATCATTTAATTCATCCACACGCATCAATCGACATCTACTTATTTAGCATTTTCAAAAAACCTCATTCTTTACTATTATAAATAGCATTGATATATGATCAGTTATCATTAACAATATTGACATTAAAGTCTGCGAGTGGATCAGTGACAAGTGTGGTTGATTTCATTTATTACTTGATCACTTACTGTCTAAATCAACAGCACATTCCGCTGTGAAGTACAAATAGCCCCATGGCCTCTATATATGCGCTCTAGTCTTAGTTCAAGAATGTGCACAACTAGCCACCAACTGAACAGTTCTAACAGCCGTCTGAGTATGATGTAAAACATGATATTTTCGCGTGCATGTAATTTTACGGAATTGCGCGAATCAGCCAACACACCAAAATTTTTGGGTGAAAATAGAGTTGCAGATGCAATTTAATGGGCAGTCCTCAAAAACATGAAAATGAAGTGCAGCTAAATTTCTAACAGGCCAAACTGCCAAAATAACATGCAGCAAAAAAAGTTGTGTTTTACAGTAGTATACATAACAGCCAGTCAAGACTACCATCCCACATCAGACTTTTTCTACCAACTTCAATGAAGATTTATTGCATCACAATTTCAAAGAATACTGTAAAACATGAAATTATTGTTACACGTTATTTTCGCGATTTTGCCTCTCAGAAATTGATCTGCACTTAATTGTCGCATCCTGGAGGACTGCCCATAGCTTGTTGGTATACAGCTCGAGCTGATTATTTTCACACATATCATTTTCTTAAGTTTTGCCGATTTGCGAAATTCGCTGAAATTACCTGAACGTAAAAATTTTTTGTTTTTTAGTATATAAATTCTGCAATTAAAAGCCTAGCAGAAGATTAAGGACAGACACGCCACACAAACTAAGGACCGTCACACTGCTAGCCAATGCAAGTACTTCCACGCAGCCAGTCTCTCGCTCATTAACTTGAGAGGGGTGTTGTGAGGGGTGCAACGCCATAGGGCAGGGGGGGGCAGGAAGACGTAGCGGGTGTAGCCACTCCCCTCACCTCCCCAGGGGGTGCTGGAGGGTAGCGCTAGGTGACAAGGGGGGGCAGGAGGACGTAGCGGGTGTAGCCGCCCCCTCTCACCTCCCTGAGGCGCCCACAGTGGCGCAGCAGGGCGAGGATGAGGGGGCGTGAGGCGTCCAGCTGGACCGACGACCTCGTCAGTAGGTCCTTCTCTACGATGAAGTAACACCCTGCAAGCACGCACTTCACAGTTGGACTGTGTCTACAATGGATAGACCAGCACCTGCTAGAGAAATACAGAACTACAGACTTTACAAATTGGCTGCACACAAATATGCTGAGAACAAACTAGCTCTTTTATCTACATGTACAATGTACACGGACCTCTTCCTTTAAATGGACCACTGGAGGAGGTGAGTGGGGCACAGACCCCTTAGGGGAAGCACAGACACTCAATGGGGTGTTTACAGACCCTTGGTGTCCCTGGTCTCCTGCTCGTGGTAGTGACGCATGGTGCCAGGGAGGGGTAGGGGAGAGTAGAGGAAGTATGGGGAGTAGGGTGGGATACGGACCCTTGGTGTCCCTCGTCTCCTGCTCGTGGTAGTGACGCATGGCACGCAGCACGGCGTCCGTCTGTCGCGAGGGGGGCGTTGTGAGCAGCTTGTACTTGGCATGCACGGCGCGCTGTACTGCATCCGTGCACGCGTGCACCATATCCAGCGTCACTCTGCTGCGCATGCTCCTGTACCACATGCACAGACACATGCACCCACATAGCCTTCCACACCCGGCTACAATCAGTGCTGAGCGCACAGGGATCCTTATTCACGTACATTTCTCAAGTCATTTCTGTAAATTTCCGAAGTCAAATTTGTCAAACTCAAATTAATTTGTGGAGCGCAATGACATCATAATGACGCTGCGGATTTTCAAATAGCACATGATAAGATTTTCCAGAGACTTGCTTAGAAACTTTAAAAGTCTAAGATCGCTTCATGAATGTGGGGGTCCACACTCCAACGCTACAGACCGTGGTCTATCTCTACAGGAAGTGTTGTCAGGCTGCGCTCCAGCGGACTCAGACCTGGGCACGTCGTCCAGCTCCGGCTGCGTGAGAGGCGCGAGAGTCGGGATAAACATGAGTGGACCCATGCGCCGCAGCTCCTGAAAGGATGCGGCTATGACAGTGCTGTCGAGGGGACTCTCCACCACATGGTCGCCGCACGGGTTGGCGTACGTGGGGGTGAAGACCGGGCGCTCAGGAGCTGTCGCCATGCCAACGTTTCCCCCCACATCGACGAGTGTCACTTCATCATCCTCTGTACGACTGAAACACAGCATGAGTGAGCTGTACATAGTGAGGGTTGGGATCACTGGGATTAGTAGAGTTATAATGTCAAGGTTGGAGTCACTGGGGTTAGTGAAGAGTAAGGCTGGCATCACTGGAGTTAGGCAAGGATATATATAGTATAGGCGACCAATGAAGAATTTAAAAACACTCAGAAGAGAGGAGAGGCAGAGGAAGAGGGCAGCTTAGGGTCAAGGCCAATCACTCACGCCGAGGAAGAGGGAGAGAGGGGTGGGGTCTCGGTCCCTGCCAGCCGCTCCTTGCAGCGCTCCGTTCGGCCGTTGAACGTGAAGACCTTGTCCCTGAGTGCCTGCAGCACAGAGGAGCGCTAGGGGAGTCAGGGAATCTACAGACAGATGCTGCTGCATGATTATCGAGATTCAATCCATTCGTAACTGTTGTATAACAGAAATAACTCAGTACGATTGCTCTCGACATGGACGCCAAGACGTTATGGAGTATAAAGAAAGAAAAAGTTAAAGAACTAATTAATTAACGAAATTTATTAACGATGCTGCTCTATTCACAAAAATAACATAAATTACGGTTATGCACTTTTCGAGCTAAACACTGTAAGTCTACACGTCACACAAATAATTATAGAGTTGTAAAGGCACGAATATTAAGCAGGCGCAATATGAGGGCAGACCTCGACGGTCCTCAGACCCTTCCGCCGCCCCTCCACGCAGCGCTGCAGGTCGCGCAGCACCTCCTCCACGCCCCTCACCTCAGCCGCGATCCTCGCGAGCTTGGCCTGCGTGTCCGCCTCCCCCACGGCGTCCCTCAGCCCCAGACACGCACGTAGCGCGCTCACTCGCCAGCTGAAGTGCTCCGCCAGACGCTCGAACGAGCCCGTAATGGTCGTCATGACAACCCGAGGGGTTGGAGGAACAGTCTAGGCCGTGAGATATCAACTTAATTAAAACGTTTTGTCATAATAATTCAAAAATTGCCGCAAAAGAACCGAAAACTAAAAGAACTTCATTAATTGCTAGATGCAAACGTTTGCCAGCCAATCACAGCGCATGCATATTATTTTTTAAATCAGAATAATATTAATCAGCAGATCAACATTATTGATCAGCAGATCAATATTTTCTGATAATATGATCTGATTAATATTAAATATCTGAATAATATTGAATGGTGAAATAAAAATAGCATGAAAACGTCTGCTAGAAAACATTTATCGATATCATAACAATAAGCCTCGCCTTGTCATTGAACAAAATTGGGTTTTAATAAAGTTCACATACAATGTAGGGCCTACAAAACATTGCCGCCTACCACCGCGTTAAGTTGTGGTACGCTGACTAGAATACCGCCTGGCTATTGTAGGCTCATTAGGCGCCTATCGCAAGCCTAAAGCAATACAATAATTATTACCCATAGTTTCACTGGTTTAGTCTAGTGTCAGACTGGCTGATCAGTTTCTAGCAAAGCTTACAGTCGACGCTTCAGTCTTCACAACCAAATGGCCTGCATGCGATGCGTCTATATAATAAAATTCTACCACAGTATATAGAATAATCGATATATTGTGATTCTACCGGTATAACATCGATGGATATTTAGGCGTCGCGAGCCTGTACAGTGTAGGCCTAGAACTTATATGTTATTTTGATTAACTATTAAATAGACGACGAAGTGAGGTACGTAGCGCTGTTGCACTGTGGACTGATGGCGCGGAGTGGGAGGAAGCGCGCAGTTCTTCAATAACATGTAGATCTTGGGCGTAGAAGTGGCTGCAGCATAGTCGTCATCAACCTCATCATCATCATCATCATCATCAGCAGCAGCAGCAGCAGCAGCAACAGCAGCAGCAGCAGCAGCAGCAGCAGCGGCGGCAGCGGCAGCAGCGGCAGCAGCAGCAGAGATGCGAGGCCTGGAGTCGGAGCCAGCCATCAGGGTGCGCGTGTACCGTAACGCCGACCCGACGCACTTCGGCAAGGACGTTGTCGTCAACAGGCGACAGACGCGCAGCCTCCCGGCCCTGCTTGACACTCTGCCGCCCCTGCTCGGCATGCAGGCCGAACAGGTCAGCGGCCTCGTCACTCCGCGCGGGGGCACGGAGGTGACGCACCTGGGTGCGCTGGGGAACCGGGGGGAGTACGTGGCCGTGGGGCGCAAGCGCTTCAAGAACATCGGGTGAGAGCTGACTGCACGCCGCATACGGGCTGCGGCTAACAGCTACTTGTTGGGCAAGCATTTAGTGATCAGATCGTATCATAATTAATTGTCTGTCGCAGACATGCATTAAAATAGTCCAAACCTACAGTTAGGCTTGCATGTAGTTTTTAAAAATAATTTCATTAGATTTCAATTTGGGCGTCTATAGATAGTGGACTTTATTTTGCTGTGAATTCATCATCAGTGTTTTGTTTCGTCACTGGTGTGAAGTGATTGGTTGTGTGTGACGTCATTAGTGTGACTTGATTGATTGTGTTTGAAATCACTAGTGTGACGTGATTGGTTTTGCATGACGTCAGGTATGCGACGCTGCAGCAGAGACATCAGCAGAAGCTGGAGCGCGCTCAGCGCAGCCACGACTCAGTGAGCGCCCAACATTGTCTCTTTATGGCCCTCACTGGGAGCCACTTTAAAATATTCTGCAGATTTAATTTTATATTTTCGGGATCTCTAGTAGGCACGTAAGCTGGGATTTTGTTTGTTATGGCAACTCTATATGCTCTGATCTTTGTAATTTAAATTGACTGACCGTTTCTTTGTTGACCAATTGCCTGTTCAGGAGCATAGGCTGTGCATGTAGGTATGTGATCAGTTTGCACGTCGTCGTGTTGTGAGAGTATAAAGGAGACAAGAGGTGTGTTGTGAGGCTATAAACACAAGAGTCCTGTGTGTGTTGACGTGGATACCGGTGCGTTGCCTAAGTTCTGCTGATGAGGCAATAAAGCGCTTCGAGTGCCTGAGTGATGTACTCGAGGATCTAATCTCGAGTGTCTCTACCTGCATCCAAGTCAGATTACAATAACACATCAGGCTTGGGTCTTCTTCAGCTGATAGACAAGTGCACTGTGGCAGCTTTACTTAGGAGCCTACAATAATAATTATGTGTGTGTGTCAGGCCTATACTCTCTCAGTTATTCAAGTGTTTAGTGCCTCAAATATGCAAGAATATTATTATAGAATACTATTACATTATAGTACTATTCACTATACTTGCCCGTGTATCGCCAAGACTTTATAAAGTATTTAGTAACCTGTCATTTAGCATTTGACATGGTTGTATAATGAAACACTGAGTATTGAGACATTCATTCATTAGCCTTTTGAGTGACGATGATGTTATTGATTTATGAAATATAAGTATCTATTGTAATAAACATTAATTACTTGATCTAAAGACAAATTTATAGAATCTCTGAGGCACCCTGCTTCATTGGGATAATTTTTATGTAAGAAATTAAACACCCCTATAATAATGACTAGAACTGTGGCAGTTATTGGCAGACTGATATCATATCTTGGTGTCTCTACTGTTAAAGGTATTGATGACCCATTTATCATGTTCTAGTGTAAGAAAATTGCGTGCGGAATTCATAATTGATAACTGTGTTTAACGTCAGTTTTGTTACTCCAAGACGTCGTTGACGCCCGTATGTTGTGTGCAGCTTGTGAGGCTGCCGGGGGTGGACCGTAGCCCCCCCCGGCCCCCAGCCGAGGCTGCCGAGCCCCCCGCCCCACTGCAGCGCATCACAATCTGGTCAGTTCATGTCGACCCCTACGCTCTTGGGTGCCTCGTGGTGTCTGCACCCGGCCACCACGCTCTTGGGTGTCTCGTGGTGTCTGCACCCGGCCACCACGAGGCCTAATTCTCTTCCTCATATAAGATGTCGTCTTGAGGTACAGTCATCAGACATGGGCTCTAGGGGTTATGTTTTAATAGGCTTCCAGGCTGTTTTAATAATAATAATAATAATAATAATAATAATAATGAGCTTAGAGTTAGTTTCAGCGTCCAGGGACGACATCAGGGACCGCATTGACTCGATGCAAGCAAGCGCAATACTGCACAAAAGTACAATAGTGGTGCTCTCAGATGTGTACAGAAGTAGCCTAGATGGGCCAGGCCTGCATGTATCACTGAAGCGATAGATCAACAACTACATGTAGGCTACATGTGCTGACTGCTTGCAGCAATCAGCTCTGGAAGAAGAAAGGCAGAGTAGCAAAGGGACGTGAAGACAACGCTGATGCCTAGTAGCGTGTGAATGTTGATGTGTGCGCTGCAGTGTGTACGTGAATGGGAACGCGTGGGAGGGGGGGCGCCGAGTCGTGCTGCCCCCCCACACCCTGCGCAGCTGGGAGCGCCTGCTCGCAGAGCTGGACGCCCACGTGAGGGCGCCCTTCGGCCCCGTCACCCGCCTCTGCTCCCTGGGGGGGGCCGAGGTTGCGCAGCCCGCCGCCCTGCGCGGGGGGGACAGCTACGTGGCGCTCGGGCGCTATGGGAGCTTCAAGCCCCTCCCCTATGGGAAGCCCCCACGCCCCCTCTACTCACAGAGACCCGGGGGCGCTAGGTCTGATCAACTGACTTGTTGTGAAGGATGAACATTACTATTTAACTATAGTATGGCTCTGATGGCAGGGACAGCTGCAGAGATAGAAGACTGACGACCGATTTAATGATCTAGGCCTACCTTTAAATAGAATCAATAGTATTTATTTGAGAAGTCGTAGCTGCGTATAGTTTATGAGTATAGTCCTTACTAAATATTCTATGCTATATGTGATGATAGACTCGCACCCACGATTCAATCAAATGAGTTCTTTTCATCTCTGTTTGCGTGATGTGTTTTTGGTGCGTTGCAAGTGCCGTTCATGTTGCATACATGGTGTGTTTGTGTGTCTGTGTGTCTGCGTGTCTGTGTGTGTGTTCAGGCAGTGTCTAGTGCATGCTGTGTGTGTACAGACAGAAGGGAGGCGTGGAGGGGGCGGAGGGGTCTCTGAGTGACGACTCTGTCGAGTGGACGCCAAGGAAGCGTGGGTATGCCTTGTCTGTGATCTAACTATTTTATTAATTGGGCCAGTCGGGTTAAATAAAATAATCAGGAATATTCATTTTGACTATTTACATTTTAATTTGAATTAACGTGCGCTAGCTACTAGATGCGTTATGAGCCCTAGCCTAACACAGGCAGCCCGCTAGCCCCATATGTTGCTCTGTGCTTGTCACACAGCGAGCCTCAGATGACGTATGTCGACGGCACGGATGTGTTCGGGGGCAAGCCGCGCCGTCATCGCCGCAGGAAGGGGGCCAAGCACAGGCCGGGGGGATTTAGCGAGGAGTCCCCCGGAGGGTCCAACCCCCCACCGCCTCCCCACGCACCGGCTGACCCGACACAGGTCTTGTGCCTCCCGCATCCTTCAGTCGCATGTTTTTGCCTCTCGATATGTTGTTTGTATCATTGTTAATATAAACATGTTATTGCTATAATAAATTGTTGCGTAACTATGCAAAATTTACTGCAGCTGGATTGAATGAGTTTTTGCTTTTAATGAACTTCATGGATGAGATTATTGATGTTTATTTTTAAACTTTTAACCGTTTACAGTTTCAAAACTAAATTGGCACCTTGTGCGCCCAGCTGTGTGGCGCCTGCCGTGCCTCAAAAGTGGGCAACTTTGTAATAGAGAACACAGAGCCTAGTCTACTTGATATCTCACAACCATATTGTGACTGTTCAGGAGGACTTCATTGAATCCTTGCTGCGCCAGTACAGCCTCACTCCCCCCCTTGACTCAAAACCAGCCCACGGCTCTCCCCCAGCCCCAGCGGCAGGCCCTGCACCAGCCCCACCTGCAGACCCCAGCCCAGCCCCTGTATCAGCCCCTGCACCAGCCCCAGCAGCGGGCCCCGCGCCAGTTCCTAACAACAAGCAGTATGTGCTCATGGACCGCAAGGCAGTCACTCAGCCCCGTTTAAACGTGACGGAGCCCGGGAGGACCACAGCCCCTCGCCCCAGCCCTGGAGCAGCCCCTCGCCCCAGCCCAGCGCTGGTGGCTGGGCAGACCCTGGAGCCAGTGGTCAAGGCTCACTCGAGCCCCGACGCTGTCCGTGAGTCAAAACCAGAAGGGGACCCCTTGCACGTTCCTGGACCAGTCCCCAAGGGGTCCAAGTCAGGGGAGGGTGCGGGGGGTGCGTGGGACCCTAGGCCGGTGAGAGTGAGCCGAGTCAGCCCTGAGAGACGATCGAATCAGGCTCAGGGCAGCTCGGCCCAGGTCGGCGCTCAGCCCCTAGTCGTCGAGCGTCAGCCCCTAGTCACAGCGTCAGAGACTGTGCAGACTGCTGCAGCCAATGAGAAAGAGCGAGCTCCACTACTGGCTGAGAGAGCGTCGCGAGGAGGCAGCTACGTCATTCAATCTAAGGTGAGGCTGATGGGCGCTGTCTGCACACTGAATGACTCTAGGATCTGTTCCTCGCTCTGCTTGGTATAACAAAACAAAAATGGACCATTTCTATTGATGCTGTGAGTGCAACGATCACTGTGTTGATGATCTCACGGTCATTACCAACTTTTAACAATAATTTCTCTGTAAGCGCCTGATGGACAAATGTGTCAGTTCTCATGTAGATACCGCATAATCATATGTATACTTGCATCCTACGTTTTGTGTGATGTGTTAACCTAGAAAAAATATTTTAAAATAATTAACTATTAATTATCGTTTTGATATTGATAGCCGTACTAGTGCATGATTGTCGTAGCAGAGGCATGGCATCTATAGGCCTACAATTACAGGGGCCTGTAACATAGAAAGCCATTTGCTTGATCACATTGCAACCTAAGCTAATCTAATCATTAGCATGCTATATTGTGATCATATGTGTATGCTAGGCGTTGTTGAGCGGATACAGGTACTTGGTCCCATAATTATCAGACTGCCTCAATGGGTATCAGCTTTCATCTATTTATTGATTAGAGTGAATTAGAGTGGAGACAAGCGTGCATGCGTGCACCTACAATCCTTGTGCTGGGTTGTGTCCTGCAGGACGAGCGCTCTGATGATCCGACGCATAGCTCGATGACAAATGAACAAGTGGGAGCAAAGAGGCTAACAGATTCTAAGCAAAAGGAAGAGGCCGTTATGAGGCCAGCAGAGGATAAGAAGCGAAGAGAGGAAGCCGCTAAGAGGCTAGCTGATGAAGAGAAACAAAGAGAGGCTACTAGAAGGCTTACAGAACAACGACCAAGAGACAAAGATGCAAAGAGGTTAGCAGCAGACATTAAACAAGATGAGGCAGCCAAGAGGGTTGAAGAGGAAAAACAGCAAAAGCAAGATGCTGTTAAGCAGCTTGAAGAGAAAAAGCGAAACCAAGATGCTGCTAAGAGGCTTAAAGAGGAAAAGCAAAGAAAGGAGGATGCTAAGAGGCTCGAAGAGGAAAAGCGAAAACAAGATGATTCTAATAGACTTGAACAGGAAAAGCGAAAACAAGATACTGCTATGAAACTTAAAGAAGAAAAACTAAAACAAGATGCTGCAAAGAGGCTTGAAGAGGAAAAGCAAAAACAGAATGCCGCTAAGAAGCTTGAAGAGGAAAAGCAAAAACAGGAGGGTGCTAAGAAGCTTGAAGAGGAAAAGCAAAAACAGGAGGGTGCTAAGAGACTCGAAGCAGAAAAACGAAAACAAGATGCTGCAAACAAACTTCAAGAGGAAATGCGAAAACAAGATGCGGCTAAGAGGCTTGAAGAGGAAAAGCAAAGAAAGGAGGCTGCTAAGAGGCTCGAAGAGGAAAAGCGAAAACAAGATGCTGCTAAGATGCTTGAAGAGGAAAAGCACCAACAAGATGCAGTGAGAAAATTTGAAGAGGAGAAGCGAAAACAAGATGCAGCTAAGGCTAAGAAATTTCAAGAGGAAAAGCGAAAACAAGATGCTGCTAAGAGACTCGAAGTAGAAAAACAAAAACAAGTTGCTGCAAACAAACCTGAAGAGGAAGTGCAAAAACAAGATGCTGCTAAGTGGCTTGAAGAAGAACAGCGAAAACAAGATGCTGCTAAGAAATTTGAAGTGGGAAAACAAAAACAGGATGCTGCTAAGCGGCTTGAAGAGGAAAAGCGAAAACAAGATGCTGCCAAGCGGCTTGAAGAGGAAAAGCATCAACAAGATGCAGCTAAGCAGCTTGAAGAGAATAAGCGAAAACAAGATACTGCTAAGCGGCTTGAAGAGGAAAAGCGAGAACAAGATGCTGCTAAGATGCTTAAAGAGGAAAAGCGAAAACAGGATGCAGCCAAAAGGCTTGAAGAGGAAAAGCGAAAACAGGAGGCTGCTAAGAAGCTTGAAAAGGAAAAGAAAAAGCAGGATGCTGCTAAGATGCTTGAAGAGGAAAAGCGAAAACAAGATGCTGCTAAGCGGCTTGAAGAGGAAAAGCGAAAACAAGATGCAGCCAAAAGGCTTGAAGAGGAAAAGCACCAACAAGATGCGGCTAAGCAGCTTGAAGAGAATAAGCGAAAACAAGATGCTGCTAAGCGGCTTGAAGAGGAAAAGCGAGAACAAGATGCTGCTAAGATGCTTAAAGAGGAAAAGCGAAAACAAGATGCAGCCAAAAGGCTTGAAGAGGAAAAGCGCCAACAAGATGCAGCGAAGAAATTTGAAGAGGAAAAGCGAAAACAGGATGCTGCTAAGAGGCTTGAAGAGGAAAAGAAAAAGCAGGATGCTGCTAAGATGCTTGAAGAGGAGAAGCGAAAACAAGATGCTGCTAAGCGGCTTGAAGAGGAAAAGCGAAAACAAGATGCAGCTAAGGCTAAGAAATTTCAAGAGGAAAAGCGAAAACAAGATGCTGCTAAGAGACTCGAAGTAGAAAAACAAAAACAAGTTGCTGCAAACAAACCTGAAGAGGAAGTGCAAAAACAAGATGCTGCTAAGAGGCTTGAAGAGGAAAAGAAAAAGCAGGATGCTGCTAAGCGGC
>JAQIWG010001411.1:0-24653 GCA_034695025.1 Chamaedrilus cognettii
TGTGTAATGCATAGGTTGCATTGTGTAATGCATAGGTTGCATTGTGTAATGCATAGGTTGCATTGTGTAATGCATATTCTATAAATTCATACCGGTAATTTACACCTAAATTTATAAAATCACCTTTGGGCGAATTATTTACACTTGTATTAAATCCTGATGCAAATGCAAAATACGGATTCCACTATCAAGATTCACCTCGTCTATTTCACAAAGCACGATGCGTTTCACTAGGGGGTGCTTGTCCAACTCTCGCACTATTCCTCCGTCCCCTCCTCCAATCACAAGCACCTAGACATCAATCAGAGAAGTCAAATAACACATAGTACCGTAATAAACACGGTAAAACTACAGTCATAGCAATCATCACAAACACCTAGACATCAATCAAAGAAGTCAAACAACACATAGTAATTAACAGGGTAAAAATACAGGCATAGCACAGATATAATTACAATAGAGAGATGAGGATAAGCACAACTGACATATTTTCCAAGAGCATCGATGTCGATAGCATCAGAAACAATTCGTGCGGCACCATACGCGCATTGTGGCACCATACGCGCATTGTGGCACCATACGCGCATTGTGGCACCATACGCGCATTGTGGCACAATATGCTCAATCTTAGTTTAACAAAGCAAAACAAAATGATCTATAAGTATTACTATTTCTATAAGCATTACTTACAGAACACAGAACAGTACTTTCTAATAACAAAACTTAAGACAGGGCAAACTAAGACTTGTCGTGCATTGCACCGACGCACTCACAGTCTCTGGGTTAGGGTGACTGTTGAGAGGCAGGAAGGACATCATCTCATGATAAGCAAACTCGTCGTTCTCCGTCAGCTGAATGACTCCATCCAGAATGAGCGCCCTGCCGTGACTCTTGCTAAACACCGTCAGCAACATCTCAGTCACAGATTTAATCAAAAACCAAACTTTACACTTGCGACACTATTCCAGTAAGATTGAATGCTGTTGGCTACGCAAACATCATTGCAAGACATGGCTACGTACTTCCAAAATTCCATGCTGAAAAACCACGCACATGTGTAACATGTCGTGCATCGTATAGCTAAAAATGTTGTAAGATAAGATCACAATCATCATCAATTTGTCCACAAGGAAATTAAACAGTGCCACCTGCTCATTATAGCAGAACAAATCGATTAGTATAACAACAAAAAACCGTCTATTTGTTACCATGTACAAGAAAAATGAAATAAATAATACATAAATAATAAATAATAATAAATATTTCTCAGAGCCTTGGATTCCTCAGACACCACACAAAAATACAGATCCAGCATCAACAGAGAACTGATATTCCAATAAGCGTTAACAAATATACCCAAGTTTTAAAGGCGTTTGTCAATAAAAACCCACGTCTGTACGATCATGATGTCCTGGAACTTTGATTTTTCCTGATGAAGCACTTCTGTGACTTGGAGCGACATGCACTGGCCAGGCCACAGCGTGCTCAGCTCGCTGAACCATCCCTCTCTCAACACGTCCATCTTCAAGGCTCTGTCTTGCGTGTTCTCAAATCAGCTATCTGTCATCAAATATGAAGCAAGTAATATACAAAGGCGTAATAGTAAATACAAACAACATTATCAGCCATAACTTTTCTAAAGAAAATAAATATATAGAAAGGGTTATGTTATATGACAGCATGTGAATTGCTAAAGCTATGCAACATAGCACGTAGCAAGACCATAAAATTCAATACAGTACACCGGTATTGTTTTTCTACCGTCGGCCATAACAACGATGTGACTGACTAGACTTTTTCATGACTTCTCATATTCTAGACATCAGATTCTGACTGATATTATATAGATATAGATATATTAGTAGACTTCTATTCATGACTAGGCTATCAGAAAATAATCAAGCCATGGAATGTTGCCATCAGCCTATCGTTACATTCATTAATACCAAATCTAATTTTAAATACAATGAGGAAACGATCCAAAGCTAAAATCAAGCCCATGTAATACATAATTGAAATATCTTCAAATGAGAAAATTCATAAAATTAGGATTTAGCCAAAGCATAAGGTAAGATATCTCACAAGTCCAAACCATAGATATCAAATACTCCAAGCACAACCATCCGGCAGAGTGAATTTTTGGAAATAGGTGGATCACATTCATATGAGTTCATTGAAAATTCGGGAGTAAAACGATTTGAGTCGTTAGTAAAACCTATGAGAACATTTAAAACATAATAATCTAAACTATTTGCTCTTCCACAGTATGCACGACGCAGAGATAATTAAGCCACAATTTATTTCTTCTACCACTAAAATTTTAGAGCGGCACCGGAGGGGAGGGGGGTGCCGACAAAAGATGTTGGTGCGAACTTAACAGTGTTTTTTTTATCAAACCGGTGAGAAAATTACACAAGTAACCTAACAAAATATTTTGTGATAAAATTTTCTGAATAAGATCTGTTAAAAGAATTGACGAACCTACGTCTAACGTACTAATTACATAGGGATTCGAATTTAGCATGGCCAATTTGCCACTTCTATATTCTGTGAATTTACTATTATAAACTATTCACAATAATTTGACCCATAATAAATCTGCCAAACTAAGTTCATTACAGTAAATCTGCCATATTTTCGATAAGCCTAGTGCATTAAAATGATAATTCGAGCAATTATCTTGGTCAATTTACATGGTAGATTTACAAACAATTGTCTTGATGCATTTATCGTGGTAGATTTACCATGATAAAGAATCTCACGTAAGTGCGCTAAATGTCGGGGGGGGGGAGCATTTATTCGGTAAACTATCTCGGTGGGTTAAGGTTGGGTTGGGTCAATTTGAATGATAGTGGAGTCAAGCTTGATTCTAGCAAAGTAGGAGTGAAAATTGTATGAGGGAGCACAATTTGCGGCTGTTTGTTTCAATCATTAGTCTTTTAATCAGTGGTTTAATCAAGTTAGTTGCCGCAGTTGGTTGACGCTGTAATACTCCCTCAATTGGTGAACTAAAATCGCACTATCACTCCGTAGACACTGTTTATTTTTTTAATATTTATGAGCGATAATATAGGATGATATACTTTATTTAATTGTTTCGTGACATTAATCATCTTATTTGTTTTTTTTATGTTGGCTGAGACATTCGGTATTAATTGATAAGGTCGCAAACAGTAGGTTGAGCTGTAGGCTATATTTGCATGATTGATAGCGCTGTTGTCATAGTGGGATTACTATTATTCAGAAGCTATACCGTAACTTATTTAATACTGTTGGTTATTAGATTAGCTAAGTTTTCAGTCTAACGGTGAACGTTAACGTTAAGTGTAACGTTTTTCAGGAGTCGATTGGTTGAATAACTCTTGTCCACTTTTGTGACTGAAGAATTTTCGGATGAACTTTAATCGAAAAACTTTATAATTTTAGATTATTTGGCTGAAGATTACGGGAACGAGAATTCGTTTTCATTGGGTTAGGAAACAATATATGCTGCCGAGTTCATAATGGAACGGCGGCGTAACCATGACAATGACATAGACCTCGCTGCGTTCCGTCGCTTTGGAATACTGCAGCGGCAGAACCAGGTGCATGCTGCTGACGCCGCCATTAGGCAGATGGCGCGAGGGGGCGAAGGAAGACATCGAATGGCACGAGTGGACAAGATTGCTGTTCGCGGAAAAACACTAACGTGAGCCTGTTTAAAATCACCTTACGCAGTAGTGCTAATTCTCACATGTAATTGTGTGCATCGAGTTCTGTTTAAGATTTTAACACGTCTTTAATTGCTTCAACTCTACCGTGCTCTAAATCTTCAAGTGTTGGAGAAACACGTTAGGTCGTCAATAATCGTCATTGAAACACTGTGTCCCATGAATAAAGATTTGTCACTTACTACCATAAATTATTTGACAAAACATACACGGTATCAAGCATAAAGCCATTTGTTTATTAAATAATTTAACTAGCTTTTTCCAATGTATTTCAGATACCTGGATGCGGATGGGGGAAGAGTTGGACTCTATATTTCCAGTGAACCTTTGACAGCTGAAAAAAACTTTTTTGAAGTGGAATTAGTGGATTCTGGCCTTCTTGGTGCTATGGGCAAGTCATAGATAATTTTTGTGTTACGTCCTTACAACAGTTTGTAATACGATATTTATCTTGGCTACATGTAATAGACATTCGGACTGTACAATGCAAATTTGACATTTACTTGAATTCATCACCTCTATTAAATAATTCAAATTTTTACGCAATGTTTTTTGTTTAGGCTTCTTTTTTTGTAGTGCTAATTACAATCAGTTTTATTCTGATATTTCTATACAAATATATCCGATTGTTCAGCTTGATTTGTTTGTGTGTGCTGATGAGTGGGTGGTTGTGCAGGTATTGGCCTGGTGCCCTACAGATATTCCTTTGAATGCCAGCCAGGCTGGGGATCTGAGAGTGTCGGCTACCATGCTGATGGCAAGTAAGTACTGGCGCCCATGACTCCATATCACATGAGCATAAAGCTAAGGAAATAATGCATTTTTTTAGCGGCTCTTGTTGTAGAAGAAATTTACACCGCAGTTCTAAATATAGAAGAAATTTCTATATTTAAAACAGTGGTGTAGAATGTTGATGTAGAACGTTGTGCGTGTATTTCGCATTAGATTCTTAAACTATTCACTGACCTGGCAATTATACTTTAGTAATTTAAAGATAACTGCTAGACCGGTGATTACTTTAAGAATCTTCTGTGAAATATATGTTGAAAATATATATGGCCTGAAATATATCATATATATGATATGTAATATATCATAGCCTACTGTATGTTGTCACTACTTCTTGGGAAGGCCAATTTTTAGATGGAGCCTATAGTGGGAAGCAGCTGGAACTTGTAACAGGTGAAAGTAAATGAAATTGGTTGGAAATCCTTGCGATTTATAATTTATAAATGCTGTGCTTTGCACCTTAATTTCAAAACGTTGGCTTAATCTTGATATATGTCAGGGTTCCTTGCAATGGTGTTGAAATAGAACATTTAAATTTAATTTATATAATTGAGGAGTGGGAAAAGATGACCAACAACATTAACCTTCTTTAGACTGCATAAAAGCTTGCTAGTCTTTGTAGATTTCTCAAATTCGTTGAGTCTCAAGGGCAGCGTTCGATAAACCACTAACGCTGGGTTTCTCCATCAAGTGTTAAAAATTTAATCAACGATCAGTCTCTGAAAAACCAATCAAATAGAGTTAAATTAACCATGGATCAGGCTTTCATTGCACTGATTGGGTATGGTGACGTCATGACGTCGGATTAAATTTTGTAACACCTGATGGAAAAACCCGGCCTAAAACTTAGTGAGCGCTTACAGAAAGTTGTGATTTATCTTATTCTGCTGCTCTCTTTCAGCAGCATTGGCTTGGTTGCAGAAGCAGTCCAGAGCCGCTGCAGGCGCGCAGGCTGGCTGCTTAGCACAGGCGCTACTCTTTATTCGATATGCACTGTATCACTGATCCAGCTGCGGGCGCTGCTGTTGCGCTGGCTAGCTGAGTTTATCGATTTTCTCACCCCATAGACTCTTACAATGCTGTGCTACTCGATAGGAACTGCTGAAATACCATTATTTTGGTAGATTGTGGAATTTAGAATGCGATTTGGATTAATTTAAAGCATCTATGATTTTGAGTTTAATTTAGGATCAGGTGAGTATTTTCTTAAACAGTGTTTCTGAATGATTCTTAGATTAAGCATAGAAGCACCAGTTTGCGGTGGATTATCTAAGTTGGAACTTGTAGTCAAAGACAAACCGATAACCTGAATTAGATTCTAGTAGGCCTGCATCGTGAAGAATCTAACTAAGTGCCAACCACTGAAGTAGTTGACCTTTCTTGTGCATACACTGTACAGTATATCTAAGTTCTCGTTTGATTTTTCAATGGTAATGTTTAATTAGATTAAATGAACACGAACCGGACCCGATGCTATTAACTCCCGGCAGGCCGGGGAACAAAGAATTGGCTTGCAGCCCATAGCTCCCGTGGCGGGTAGTAAAAGGCGACTAAAGAAGGGAGAGCGGTTCTGTGCCGGCTCTCGTGCACAGCACCGGACTATAATACATGACATTGTAGTCTTTGTGCTACACACGGTCCCTAAACTACAAGAAACCGACGCTGTTAATCAATCACCAGCATTTTAATAGCACATGATTAAGTTTTTTAATATGTTTAATACTATTTATATGCCAACATATTTTGAGCTTTGCTGGAGTTTTATGAGTGCTGCATAGGCCTGTATTTTTTAGGATGACAGTATAATTTTCAAGACTGAGCTTGTGGGTCATTTCAAGTCCACGGTGTTACGATTAAGTTAAGAGTTGAGTTAACGTTTTACATGTTAGATTCGCATTCATATTCACATTATTGAAATGTCAGAACAGATAGACAACAGCAAAAATGTGAATATGAATGTGAATCTAACTTGTAAAACGCTAACTCAACTCTAACTCAGTCGTTACACCGTGGACTTGAAATGACCCTGTGGCATTTACATAGTGTTAATTATTTCTATCTTAATTTTATGTAGGCCTATGCAAGTCAAATATTTTAGCTCTGGATTTATAACTATGCTAAGTAAAATGCTATTAAAAGATATTTGTATACACGCCAGAAAAATTAACGAACATAGGCCTGACCGCATTATGTCTGCAGACTTTTATAGTCTCATTTTTTTTTGGATGAAGTCTACTCCGTCAATTAATTCGAATCCAGAACCCGGTACGCGGAATGTTAATTTCAGTTTTTTTAAACACAGCTCGCCAATGTTAATCTATATTTTTGATGTTTTTGTTTTGTTTTTGTAGTTTAGAGACCATGTCATAGTACAGTCTGGTTCTGTGCAAGAGAGCTGGCACAAAACCGCTCCCCCTTCTTTAGTCACTTTTGTGACTCGCCTGGGGAGCTCTGAGCTGCAAGCCAATTCTTTGTTTCTCGGCCTGCAGGGGTCTATATTTCCGAAGTTCCTGACTAGGGCACAATGTTTCTATCACAATAATTTTGATTTGTAAATTTTATTATAGATAATTCCTGTTGTAGGCCCTAATCATATATTTTAATCAAACGTAGTCAACGTTTGAATGTCATCAGACTATACAAGGCTTCCGCTCATGGTCGACCGTTCGGTCCAGTTTGGAGCATTGGAGACAAGATTGGCTGTCGTCTCAACTTTGACGAGAGCAATGTCGATGATGAAGAGCGCCAAATTCTTGTAGTGTCCTTTACAAAAAATGGCAAGGAGGTGAGATGCGGCGCGTAATGTTTGATATATTTTACATCGAGTCTTTGTAATGCTCTGTTGCTTAGTTTAAATATTGTGATGTTGAGTTTATGCACAAAGTATGTTTGATGTTACCATAAATAATTTTTTTTGTAGAGTTACAGGGTTGTCGGCTAATGCATACAATTGTGATGATTGAAATATTTCTGATAATGATATGAATTATTTTTATTGGCAACAGACTACTGTGTAGTACCGGGTATAGCATAAAATATTGCAAGATGTACCTCATTAAAGGTAGTTTAGTTAAAATAAAAAAAATTCAATGTTTGTGCTAAAAAACAATTATATTTTCAAATTAACACGTGTACAACAATTATTGCGCTTGATACGCGGCTCTAAATATAGTTTATTTTCTTGCATTTGCGAATGTACATTTCAAGTCTGAGTCAATATGCAGTTGATTTCCTAGCGCTAATTTCGAGCCTTCCTTTACTTTGAATCTTTCAGCAGCCACGGAAATGTTGTTTAAACCGATGACGTCACGGGGAATTGAACCCATGATCTCAGGCTCATGCTTCCAAAGTGCTAACCATTAGGCCATGCGTCAGCGCTGCTCAAATTGGTTGAATGTCCGTCATATCGTTTGTTTTTTTAGATTGGTTCGACGTCGGTGTTGAAGCCCCCGCACGGCCTCCACCCGGCAGTGGGCATGCAGTCGGAGGGAGAGGAGCTGAGGCTCGACCTCAACGCACGCTGGGGGGGCGAGGGGCAGAGTGACGTTACGCTCATGTCCATCGATAGCTGCGAGGAGGACTGGGCCCGGCTGCACGATATCCGCGTCAACGGGCAGGTCGGGGCACGCTTCACGAAGGCATTTTAGGAAAACCTTAGGTTGGGTTTTTCTATCAAGTGTTAAAATTAAATCCAGGGTCATGACGTCATCATACCCTCTCACACACATGCACACACATGCGTTTTGTGGCCGCATTCCCCGCTTTCGCAGGGGTAGGCTATTTGCAGCGGCGGACACCAGCCCTCCACTTTATCCTATTCGTTGCATCCTCACATTGTAATTTTTTGGCTTTCATAGTTTTCTCTGTCAGGCTTTGCCATGTCGTTTCCGGTCTCGAACGGAAACGACGTACCCTGTCAGAGCGCTGAAAGCCTGATCAATGATTAATTCGACGCCATGCGATTGTCTTTTTCTATATAAATCTTGGATTTAAATTTTAACGTTTGATGGAATAACTCGACCACAGTGTTAAGAACTTCTTAGTAAATATTAGGAAAATTGTTGTTATTTGAAACCCTGCACCATCAGACGCAAATAAAAATGATGCCGTTATGGCGATCGGTGAATGGATGAAATTTTTTCAAATCAGATTTAGAAACAAATTTCAGAGTAAAAGTTGGAATTGGTTGTGAAACAGATTCCTGGACGCTAATTGTCGTTTGTTGTTAACTTTTGGAAAGAACTTCTTTCAATGGCTCATGTGTGCGGTGTTGCGTACAGATTATTATTTTTTAACATATATTAATATCTACTTGCGATGTGCGATAGTGAAGCTAACAACCACACAACGATGAATGATTTCTATTTTTTGCTCTGCTGCTAAGCAACAGTGTCGGACAAATATTTAAAGTAACTAGGATAAATGATTGTTTGATCACTCTGATCAAAGAATCATCGGATGAAAGATTCCTCTCACGATGGGAATAGTATTATAAATTTGATGAATGAGGCTTTTTGTTTGCGTGGAACAAGCTAGCTTTCACTGGCTGTCAAGAAACCTAAAGCATATTACCCATAGTATTTCTGTATTATTATGTTGCAATCATTGCTGATGTAGATGCTGGAGTACACGGGTCGTGGCAAGTCGATCACAGATGTGGGATTGGCGCAGGCGCGCCACCCCCTCTCGACCCGCTACCACTACTTCCAGATCCACATCACAGACCCGGGGGAGAACTGCTACATCGCCATTGGACTTGCTCGCAGGGTTAGTCGCGCTGAAGCGTAGCACTTGCGCGATTTGTGCATATCACTTGCGCAAATTTAGTATCTTATTGATGTGCGTGTGTATTCACCAAATGAATGTTGATTGATATTAGTTCCTCTATTCACTGTAGATCTCTGATATTTTCTTCACCAATTCATCTGAGCTTTTGGTCTGATAATAATTTTGCAATGCCATTCTAAGTTGAGATTATGACATTATTGTTTTGCATCATTACGAAAATGTGAAATTGTGGTGCTTTATTAGCATTGAGTCATGGATAGATATCTTATTAAAGTTTTCACTTATTTTATTATTTTTAATCTCTGCTGGTTGTGTTTATCTCATGTTTGCCTTGATTGTGACCTTATTTAGAATCTGTTTCTGACCAAATCTCTAATGATGGTAATGTGGCTAAATTATAGTAATACGAATGCTCATTTTTTCCTGCTAGTTTAAAATCTTTGATGTCTTGCTTCTTACAGGACTATCCAAAGCATCGACACCCTGGCTGGAACAGAGGCTCTATCGCGTATCATGCAGGTAATTGTAAATTTAACGGCCATTTCCTTTGTCAATTTATTTTGAATTTCTAGTGATTTTTATAGACACCAAATAACTTGCTTAATTACCCAGCTTGTAAGCAATAATTAAAAAATTTGTTGAATGCATCTTGATGCGTAAATGCAACACATTTACACATCCATTTTAAAATTACGATAAGTTAGATAAATGTAAGTGGTGTGGATTAATTTTAGCCCTCAATGTGATAGCGTTGGATTTTTGTTATGAGGCTCATGTCTTTGTCAATGAATTGTGATAATTAGAAATCTTTTCCAACTGTTGAAATTTTTTTTTGTTTGCAGATGATGGAAAGATATTCATCGGTAGCGGCGTCGGGGAACTATTTGGTCCCGAATGCAATAAAGGTATTTTCTTGACACTAATTAAACAAGCGAATCTTACTGGCGTGGAGCAACAACTAAGTAGTTGCTCTATTTCACTGCACATCTCTGATGTCTGCTTCACCAATCAAAGCGTCTGGCATTAGAATTGTTCTGTACTCCAGGCCTAAAGGCGAGGTGCTGTGGTATAGTGGTTAAGGCGTTGGACTTTTGAGTCCAGAGGACCTGGGTTTGTATCCCGGCTCAGGCAACTACGAAACCATGCGCCACAGGCACTTCAGCAAGGCTGTTAATTAAACGCACAAGTGTCGCTAGCTGCTAACCCCATGCCAGATAATTATTTAATTGGTTGGCGTCAGGAAGGGCATCCGGCCATAGAAACCCAGCTCCAGTAGTCCTCGTCAGGGCACAAACGTCTAAACCAGTGTGAAAACATGGTCATTAACAGATTAGACGACGAAAAAGGCGGTTAGTTAGTATATCATACAATATTAAAGATATCGTTTCCTTGTGGCGCAGGTGACACGATGGGGTGTGGCATCCTCTACCCGCGCGACTACCGGCGCGAGTGGGACGCGCAGGGGGAGGACGACCAGGAGGGGCCGGGGGACCAGGGCCAGGACGCGGCCAAGGACGACTTTGACGACTTTCCCCCTGGCGGGGGGGGCGGGGGGGGAGGGGGCGGGGGCGTGATACCTGATTCAGAGTCAGAGGATGAGGAGTGGTGGGAGCGACCAAACACGGAGAATGGCACCAAGGTCCAGGTGAGGTCAGGGTTCAGGTCAGGGTCAGAGTTCAGGTGTCGTTTCAGGCCAAATAAACGTTCTGGTCAAGGTTGAGGTTAATATAGTGGCCCAAGCTGAATTAAAATCGATTATCAGCCTGTTAATTAATGTTTGCATTCATTTACTATTTAAATCAATGATAGGGAGTCCTAGTATATTATTGTCAGCCTATTTAAAATTCTATAAATTTGGGACTAAATAAACGATTTAAACGTTTATTTTAAGCATGTTGTTGTTGATTTCATATGATTTTCTTGCACATGATTTCTACTGATTTAATATTATATTCGACAATTAAATTATGCCATCTGAAAACGAAACCAACTTTGTTTGCTTTTTATGAGGCTTTTGTGAGACTTTTTGTGTTTTCTGTGAGGTTTTTATTAGGCGTTTGGTTTTTGTTATGTGAGGCCTTTATTATATACTGTTATTACAAGGTGTTTTTTTGTGCCTGGCTTTGTGCTAAATGTAGTTAATGTGTTAAATGTATCAGTGGATGTATCGCCAGTGTTGCAGAATTAATGTATCAGTCTTGTTGTTCTTTCACTGTCCAGGTGTTCTTCACTCGGAATGGCAAGACGATAGGCAAGCGAGAAGTGCGCATTCCTAAGGGCGGCTTTTACCCAACAGTCGGTATGTTGAGTAGTGACGAGAAAGTGCGCGTTGACCTACGACCTCTCACCGGCTGATCTCCCTAATCTCGACTTTTATACATCTATTCTATCACGCTTAGTGCGGCGAATATTGATCAGCGAGATATTATTACGAATTATTATTGTAGACTATTGACTTTTGAGTCTAGGGACCGCGTGTACTAGCAAAGTATATTCCGGCCCGGCTCAGTGCCTCGAGGCCAAGCAAGAATCTGCACCCCGTTCTTTAGCCGCGTGTTATGCCTCACCCGTGGGTTTCTGGGCTGCGTACTATTTTTTTGTTCCCCTGTTTGCAGTGGGTTTTTCTGGACGAAGTAACATACGTATGTTCAAATCAAGAATGCAGTGTTTGGTTGGATATTTACTGAGTTATTGATTTATGACAAGATTGGTTTAGATACATAATTTTGTATAATGCTTGAATTGTAAATGACAGTATATTTGTAGGCTACTGTTACTGCTGGTCTTGCAGTAGCTTCAGTTATTATTTTCACCGCTGGCTAAAATTGTTTTTGGAATGTTAGTCTGTCAAAATTTAACGCTTAGATCATGCGGTAATTTTTAGTTATTTGAACACTTGAGTATATTATTTCAGCCTTATAATATTGCACGCAGTAGGCCTAATCTAGAATTGAAGAAGACGCATTCGATATTACGCTGACATTTTATTGTATAGCAGCAGAATGAAGTAAATATGTACAATTGTGCTGAATAACTAACGTTCAACCAGTTCCGTTAAGCAAATTGCAATAAAGATATTCAAATAAAATGTAACTGTTATCTTTCTGAAGTGCTAGTACTGAGAAAGTTTCTAAAACTTGCCAAACACTGAAAGTTGAAAACTTAAAAAAATGTCATAGTTCCGATAAGTCGCCGCGTCGCAATTTAATAAGCAACGACTACGTAAGCTGAAAGAGAGAAAGTTGATGTAACAACCATTTATGCTATAACTTTCAATAACCCTAAAACAAATAAATTAAAGATGCGAATAAGGTTCTTGGTCAAAATTACGATTTACAACTTGAAGTGAAAGGAAACTAGTCTTTGTGACAATAATGCCAGAGCAGAAATTGAAAGAAGTTGCAGCATGCCAATGAAAGTCGACGATAAATTTAATACCATGACCTATTAGAACTTATAGAAAAGTAGGCATATCTATTGAAAATAGTTTCAGATAAAGAGGCTACGTAAAGGATTTGAAAGATTGAACAGCTTGCGTGGATATCAATAGCCATTGGCTCGCACACTGAGCACTATAAATGGAAGTTATGCGATGGTGCTGCAATATTACTAATTTAGTTTACAAGTAGATCACAAAATTTTTGTGGAAAGCAAAACCTGCAGTGAATTCTATGACACTTGCTTAGAATTGCACCATTCTATATACGTAACTAATGTCTGACTGAACTCTTCTCTAAACTAGCATTTTTATTTGAAGAGTGGTGTATTGATACGAGAACTAATTGATGAACTATGTACGCTACTCTAGATACAAAATAAAGAAGTTTCTCCATCAGAAAAGAATGACCATTATGACAATTATAGGCCCACATATTCATCATATTCAGTTTTTTGTTTCTAAATATCGAGAAGCTTAACAGAAAACACAAATTAATTTGGAATTTATGTTCCTAATTACGAACAGATCACGCAGAAGAATACTCTTCTGCCATAAATTGGAAAAAAACAAAATAACAAGAGCGTTCAAGAATTATTAGATGTTCAATAACCCAAGAAATTACGTTGTATCAAATAAGAATTACTAAAAATGACCATAGCTCTAGTTAAGCACAAATTGGGGTGCTATTCAAACTTGACAAGTCACGAACTTGGAGACAAATTTCATAAAACAAACAACAAACAAAGCTAATCCATAAACGTTTCCAGTCAACTGACAACGATATCAGAGTTATCTAAAATCGACTCGATTACAAATGCGTCATGAAGAATTTATCTGTTTTATAAATTTCTTTTATCAGGACATTATGATGATTGAAACCTACGTCAAACACAAATTTTGAAATTCTGCTAAATGCATAGAACGCTGAAATCGTGAGACAATTTAAAACACAGTCCAATTTTTGTCACAGTCCTGTATCATATTTGGTGCAGCTGAACGTGAAGAAATTACAGGTCACACATTCCAACTAGAGCTCAGATTAAGATCACAAGCTTGACATCTAACAGAGATTACAAATTAGATAACTTTGATCTATTCATAGAATACGAATGATCAATAGCGATCTATCTCACCTCCAGCTGGCACGTACGGCTCAAGACGTAACTCCAATCAAATGACAATCGGCTTACATCAAATGCCAGGGGCAAGCATTTAAATACAAGCTATACAACTATGTACTTTCAATTAATAATCGACAGCAATTAACAGTTAATCTTGTGCTCAAACATTGGAAAATATATCTGCGACAACGGCTTGCAATATGATCATGACTAGATGACACATTGCTAGTCAGTTTGACGATAATAAATCAATTTTTTTTAAACATAGACCTAGTGGAAAAGTGTGATCTTTTATTTGTCTTCCAATACTTCACACAGGTAAATATGAATGGGAATATCAACTTGTCATTGAACCAAACAACATGAGATTTTAATAAACTACCAAGTCAGTAGAATCCATTGCAGAAAAAGAAGGTCAGCTGCTAATAGTAATTGATTCAGCGCAATCTCTAAGATAATAAATTATCATGCCTACCAATCGCTACAAAAAACTAAATTTTAATAACATTTAATATCAATACAATTATGTTACAATAGGAATTCCTGTGTTGAACCAAAGTATTGTGCGCATCATTTTCAAATAAAATTTGCTCATTGAAAACATAGGCTACTTTCAAGAATGAATCCATACTCACATTACTTACACGGAATCGATAATGACCACATAACGTACGACGCACAAATACCGATGCGACACGGATACGGTAATCATCGGAAGTCGAGCAACCTGATACTATTTACCAGAGATGAATCAAAAGCTTTGTAATGAAGGATCTGAGGTATATTTTTTTAAAGAACAATTTGATCGCTAAACAATGATCCACGAATCAATGACTGTAATTTCTGCTAGATCGGATTCCTTCTGGCGCAGAAGCGTTGATCAACCGAGCACAGTGTCGTATCTTTTGGCCATTCCCTAAACCGTCAACTAAACACAACCCATAACAGCGGCAGGACAAACAAAAACTGAAACGTTTTTCTACTAACCACTTCAAAATCGTACCGCCTCCAAACATGAAAACTTCTATTTCAACATTATTCAAATCCATCACACCATCACTGTCGAACAACGTCACAGATTTCGCTTACAGTCAGGACTTATATTTATTTATACTTGACATCCTTATGTTTAACTTCTGCCAGCACAAGCAGGCTCCACAACGCCGACGACTGGGCTTGATCTGCCAGTCGCCAAAATCAGCAAAAGAGCGAAAGCCCTTGGCTTTATTTGGCAAATATTTTATTCATTCTTTGCTCTTAGAAGCTGGTTCTATTGTGATGAACGGAGCAATAAATTTGATAATATTCCCGTGAACCTGAAGGGAACATTGACAAAAAAACAAACGACCTGGCGAAAGAAAATGTCTTTTAGGAATTTAGGCGAATTTCTTTCAAGACCCAGATCAGGCTGACAGCGTCAATTATGAATGAATTACATCATGCAGCGTCGCCTTTAGCCACGACAGCAACGCAGTCAAAGTCAGGCATATATTACACCGTGCAGTTTCTGCCGTTAGTGGCGCCGCTTGAAGTCAGGCATATATTACTCCGTGCAGTTTCTGCCATTAGTCGCGCCGCTTAAAGTCCGGCATTTATTACTCTGTGCAGTTTCTGCCGTTAGTCGCACCGCTAACGTCAATCAGTCCGCCCTGGTTCGAGTTCTATGTTTCCGCGGTTGGCGACGAGGTTGGCGAATCGTCGCGCTTGTCGTCGAAGGGCGACTGCGTGTGATTGGACGAGTCCTGCGGCGAATCAAACTTTGTCGCGCTGCCGCTGTTGGCGACGACCGGCTTGCGGACCTTGTCAGCCTTGCGGAAAACTGTAATCTCCTGAGTCATCACAGGCAATCAGTGAACATAAACTTAACGGCATAATCTCAATACTCAATTACAGCACAGACAATCCATCACCTCCATGCACACCGCTTCAGTCTGACCAGGCTTACTCTCTCCGCCTACTAATGTAACACCGCCTTGTAAAGTAGCCTATATAATATTAAACAAATTCCTGCGAATCGCTAAAAAATAAACTTATAATAAAATATAAAACGACTTGCAATAATAATAATAATAATAGCAAGTTTAAACTTAGTTTCGGCTTCGAATGACATAGGGCCTCAATCTTACATTTACGACTAGCTTAACCAGCACACTTTACATGCACTCAATCACTTAAGGGCAGGCACCAATCACTTGAGGGTAGGCACCAATCACTTGAGGGTAGGCACCAATCACTTGAGGGTAGTCACCAATCACTTGAGAGTAGGCACCAATCACTTGGGGCAGGCACCAATCACTTGAAGGCAGGCACCATTCACTTGATGGTAGGCACCAATCACTTGAGGGCAGGCACTAATCACTTGAGGGTAGGCACCAATCACTTGAGAGCAGGCAACAATCACTTGAGGGCAGGCACCAATCACTTGAAGATAGGCACCAATCACTTGATGGTAGGCACCAATCACTTGGGGGCAGGCACGAATCACTTGAGGGTAGGCACCAATCACTTGGGGGCAGGCACCAATCACTGAATGGTAGGCACCAATCACTTGAGGGCAGGCACCAATCACTTAAATGTTATTCTTAAGCTCGGACATGTGACGATAAGTAGCTTCTCTCTTCATCAACTGCGAACGAGTTGAGATCAGATTAGGGCCGGGTGGCAATTAGGGTTAGGATCGGGTGAGATGATGGTTGTACACATACCTGTTGTTTGAAGTACCTCCTCTCCTCCTCGTCGACGAGCACGAGGTTGAGGTAGTAGCGCACTGAGAACTTCTTGTTGACGTCACGCATCGTTGGTGTCAACTCATAGCCATTGAGGAACAGGCGGATGGGGATCGATTCACCTGCCAACCAATCAGCATGCAGCATGAGCAGAAAAAGACATATTTAACAAAATCATGTTTCACTATAATATACATATATTAGTTAGTCTAGATAATAACCTGTTTGCTAATATATTGAATTAGACAATGATCACTAATCATCTCTAATTAATATATCACAACAATTCTTATACTATCGAGCAGGACTTAATCTAATAATAGCACAAGGATAGTGAAATTACACTAGCTTCATTTATAAATACCAGGGTCTGATCCTGAGACATAGACCTCATCAAAGCAACAAATTTAAAGCGAATTTTCATTGAAAAACTTACAGAAATACATGACAAAGCCGTTTATGAAGTGAAATGAGTATAACACAGCAATTTTATTATTCTACTATCTAATTGCAAAAAAGACCAAACCTAAACTTCTTAATTCAAAAATTCAGCTTCTACCACTGCCAGTAATACTGCAGCAGCTAAAATAAGCTATCATTGCTCATACTGCTTGCATACAAAATCGCATACATGACTTGCAGCAATATGCGCCATATACAGGAAGTAGTTTTCACCTCGGACTGGAGCCCCGTCCATTATCTCATATTTGGCAATCGTCTCGTTCTCATTAAAAGTATTGGGACCTGCGACATACGTATTATAACATTGCATTTGTAAAAAAACACCCTCAAGGAAAAATAAAATAAAATTAACGAGCATTGTTTCCTTCATAATATCCTATAATATATCAGCCTATTACAAAAAATTCAGGACATAATTATTAATTAAATATCTCAAAACTATTATAAGAACAATTGACATATAAGCGACATATAAATAATGTACATAATAATTGACAAAGGATCAACATAATGATCACTAGTCATAATGATAATGATCGTAGTCGTAATGATAATAATCATAGTCATAACGATAAAGGTCATAGTCAATGCAAAATACTACTTGCCTAATATCGTCTTCTTTACATCCACTACAAAAACAACTTCCTCCTAGCCTCCAATTTATGAAGAAGCAAAATAAAAAAGAACACAAAAACCATTCGTCAGCTGTACAGTACCAGAGCCGGTAGTTTCTCGTTTGATGATCTGTATCTCCATGTGGCGAATCTTGATGCGCACCAGCAGGAAGTAGATCTTACCAACAATAACGTCGCGCAAGTGATATCTAAACAGTGAGCCATAAAAATAACCCCCTAGCAAAAATGCGTTTTCTCAGCCTAAATTTTATATTTTTGACTAAGTGTTTTCAGGAATTGGATAGGAGATAGCTCAGCACACAATCGCAACGTTCATATCTAAGTATCTAAATATTCACACCATAAAATGCTAAGAATATTCATGCAAACGGTTCAAAAAACAAAATTAACCAACACTTAATTCCACTACAAACATTACTCAATTTACTCTACAAACTGTATTATTGGTACTCTAATTTATGGAAGTGATTCTTCAATTGCCAGCTTGCAAGAAACTACATTTTGACTCGTGTCATTTTTTATTAGCGTCTAATAGAACACCAAATTCTCCCCATTGCACTCAAAAGTGCTTAAATTTGATTTAACTTGATTTTATTTATAATTCACGTTATAAACAAAAACTTGTCCACCTACTTTGACTTGTTGTACTCGAACTCGATGTGGAGGCAGTCCTCAATGCCAACCTCCATCTTGATGGAGCTGTTCTGGTCGGGGTAGTGTGCGAGGGTGTGCACGACGAGGTCCTGCTCCTTCACCTGGTCACTCAGCCGCTTCACCATCGTCACGCGCAGAAAGTACCTGCAACGCACAACAAGCATCTGGTCACACTAGAGGCGAATTGTATGGTCACAAGTACCTGGGTATGCACAGTAAGTATCAGCAGGTCACACTGAACAAGTATCTGATTACATACAGCTAGAATCTGGTCACAGAGACAAAGCAATTGGGCGCACACAGGTCCCTTCGTACTGGAGAAGCAGGTCACATCATACCTCACAGACAGGTCACATACTACATGATAAACAGGTCACATTGTACCCAACACACCGGTCAAATTGTACCCTACACACACGTCACATTATACTTGACAGGATAAATTTTGAATGATTGCAGGCAGGTCACATCGCACCTAAAAAATCAAATCAGGTGCATAAAGGCCAACTGATCGGAATCATATCCTTAGCAATTAATCTGGACGTCATTCAACCGTGATCTAAATATGGCCTTTGTTAGAGCACGCATGCACCAGCCCACACCCTGACACACCACCAACGCGCGTCACAGCCAGACACTCACCGCAGTTTGACATTTGCGCCGGTGTAGGACTCATAGGGCTTCTCCACCTGGACGAACTCAAAGTCGTAGCTGACGCTCTGGGTGAGCTCCCCGGGACGAGCAAGCTCACGCACCAACGACGTGAACTCATGGCGATTGCCTCGGTCGTAGTACAGCTCTGCATGACACACACGCACACACATAATACTATTTAGATCTAAGGTATTTAGAAACTAGAGAATAAGCCTACTGTAAAACACGAAATTTTCTCATGCATGTGATTTCGGCAACTTTCACTAATCAGCTACATTTGCTTAAATTGCATGCAGCAAAAATAAAGTGGCAGAAGTAGATATAATGGGCAGCACTAAAATAACGTGAAAATTTAGTTCAGTAAAATTTATAAGAGTCAAAATTGCCAAAATAACAAGCATCAAAAATTTTCTGTTTTACAGTATTTTCTTACTTGTTTAGTTTTTTTCTCTATTTATTATATATTGTTTTTTTCCATATTCATATCATTTTAAATTTAAGCTTATATACTTTACTTTGTTCCTTGCGGCAATATTGAATACAAATATTACAGAATATGAACGATTGGACAAAGTTCGATTGAAAGTACAACTTCAACGAGAAAGAACTATTTCATCATTTGCATGCACTCAGATAATTATTAAATATTTCACTTGAATCCCAATGTATGCTAGTACTATTTCTATTGGACAATAAACTAGATGCAACTATGATACAAAAAGTCATCAAATGCATCGTCAACTTACCAATTTGACCTATGAATTCAATTTTGATCCCATGATGCTCCACTTTAGTTCCCTGCTTCTTCACAATCACATTCACCTGAAGAAGTAGATGGAAAACCACACAAAAATAAATATGTTTTAATACAAGCACCGGCAGCCGTACAATGCATCCGCAATTCTTTAAAATTTTGTTTATAATATCACTATCATTTCAGTGAATGAATTTTTAAAAATAAAAACAAGCAATTCTTTTAAAGCGGAAAAGCACATAGATCTACACAATTATTGTACCACATGAGCTACCGTGCAGAAGTGGAATTAGTCAATAAATATGCCACCCTGGTTTTAGATCAATTCGCTCTAGAAGTAACATCGGCCAAAGATTAGTGTTGTCTATACACTAACGACTACATTCTTGACGCATCTATCACTGTGCATTTAATTTAAATTACTAAATGCATGATGATGATGATGATTCAAAATAGCGGAAGAGTTTTACACTCTAGTTAAGTGTGCGCGTCATTGATTTATTTGTGCTGCTTGTTTTATGCCCTCGAAAGCGAACAAAAATAAAAGATCAATAAAAGATTGCAACGCGACAAATTATCCAGACCTTGCCGGAGATGGTCTCCCCGTCGAGGTAGAGGTAGTACTTGTCCCTTCGTCCGTCCTCCAACTTCATCTCTGCGGTCTTCCTCGTCTCCTGCCCGTCCAACGCGATCTCCAGCTCCACACCGGAACCAAACCCAAAGAAGCTCTGCAGCGCCAACACACAGAGTTATATTCTGAATACCGGAGACACCGATAGAAATGTATTCAGTTTGCAAAGAATACGGTCCCGGAAATTATCAGAGCTCAGCATGAAAAACAGTCTCAAATAGCAAAAAAATTTATCTCAGTTTTTAACGTACTTGTATATTATTGTAGCGTACATACATCATGTACTATACTCGCTAGTATATAGGCCTACACTTTCATTGGGCTTTCTACTTTCCGTTATATCATTCATCATATTCAAACAACTTAAAAATACTAACAAATTTCTATCGAGTTACAAGCTGCATGTATTCAGCAAAACAAAAAATCTTCAAAATAAAAAAAAAGCTTAAACATCGCTTTGTCTATGAATAGATCTAGTGATCATTAAGTGTTACAGATACAAACGATACAGCACGCAGACATACGAGATTTATCTGCAACACAAGTAGAATGCACTCTGCAAGTGAGACCTACAAGTGCAAGATTCAACTTGTGAATCAAAAGACAACTCCGACATCCGAAACAATACAAATTTGCTATTAATTAGCCAGTTGGGCAGATGTGAGAATAGAAAAAGTTAAATCAATTCTAATATGAGTAAGTACTGTTCATATGGTGGTAACATCCAATATCTTCAACAAATAAACGCTTATATAAACAAATACAAAAATATAGAAACAAGTCACATAATTCACATATCTAGCAAATCTCAGTGAGCTTTGCTCCACCAATGTCATAATTAGAAGAAGAAAGATGATCGCCATCATTTCAGATATCATCTCATATATTATTCATCCATTTGATTCTAATTACACAATGACAGTATCCATACAACAAAAGTTTTCAGTCCAGATGCGGATTTAAAAAAATTGAAGCGCACTATTAAAAAACTTGATAAATAAAAGAATCAGCATGTGTTTCAAAGTCAATTCATGCTAAATGTTAAGCAAACTAATGACAAATAACTAATTTACTCGCACCTCAACGCAAACATGGCCAAAGACTAGTTCCACAACACATTCCAACACCAGAAACAAAACTTTGTTTTAAAATAGGAAGGAATATGGCATGGAGATTAGGAAGCCATGACACTTAAGCAGAATCGCAACTCAGCACCTCCAACTTGATATCTATATTAAGAGTTAATATCAAATAAGGATATCACTTGCAGCACAAGCGAGACACAAAAATACAAAATGCAACTATACACCCATACTAAGTATCCAGCATTAAATCATTAGTATGGTAATTAGTTACATGCTGCACCTAGATGCCCATAAGCCTGTCCATGTGGTGTATAAGCCACAGTTTAAAAATTCAATCCGTAATGCAAGATGGGAGAAAATATCTAATGGGTATATTGTTAATTGTTAGTCAAATTTTAATCAAACTTTTAAATTTATCAATAAACCAAGAAAATTGTACGGCAGAACTCAAATATTGAAACTCAAAGATAATATTATGCACAACTTGAACTTCCATGAGCTTTCAAAAATAAGAAAATATTTATTTGCTGAGCTCGTATAATTTTTTAAGCTCATACCGAGCAGGCATGCCTCAATTTAGCAGCATAATATATATATATATATATGACACATTCCTGCTCTGCATGAGCTTAATAAATTGTAAATTCAAAAATTCTTACATAAAACTGTCAACCACTAACTGCCGGTTGCTCGACCTCGATTTGAAGTGCGATTTAATTTTGCAGTCCGATTTAGCCAATGAAAATCTATCAGAGAATTGTATCAAATAATTTGATTGGTCAATTCGGATCACAATTTTAAATCGCACTTCAAATCGAGGTCGAGCAACCGGCAGTAAGTAACTAAAGTGACTAAATATAGCATGTCAAAAAGCTTGACAACCGAACAAAAAAAGTTAAAAATAAATGTCAAATGTCATGCACTTACAGCCAGCGACATTCTTTTTGTAAGAAACTATGTCTAAAAAACAGAGCAAAATAAATTATGGACGTATATATGATTCACAGTACAACAGCAAAGTGCTTTATATTAAGTACAATATTAACTGACAACAGAAAACTCTACACAAGGGAGCAAAATAGAAATCACAACAAAACTAAATGCAATTTATTCTCACAAATAAAAACAATGGTATCAAGTTGTTTACAATAATCATGTACACTTAAAAATAGGGGCCCACACAAGAAAATTAAAACAACACAAATTTATATATGAACAGAAACATCAATATTCACAAGTTTAAAATAAAGAAGGCAATAGGAAAGTGCTAACTTTGTAGATGCCTTAAAATTTTATAGGTCATTTTGAATCGAAATGTGATGTTGTAAAAAAAACTTCAACTAAGGCTTGCAATTTAAATTGTCACACTTCCTTATCAACATAAATAGTGATTATATCAGTGTTAATTTAGAAATGGCAAAGTATGACTTAGCATTACGGTACTGTATTTTAAAGCACGCAAGTCCATGTCTTATTGAAAATTTGAATGAAATTGTCAATTTGAATTATCCGAATATGAAACCATCTGTCAACGCATCAAAATGCAGCAAACCTTCACCCTGAACACATTCTCAGTGAAAAAGCATTACTGTACATTTTGTAATATACAATTTATTTAATTTATCCAAATAAGAGCAGATAACCATAATAAGCCTAATTAATAAGCAGGCTTCCTAACTATACAGTATTTGAATATGCTGCGTACAAAGTCAGTGGGGGCGTATACGCAATCATTTGATCAGTATTCGTTAAAAATGCATGTAGTTTTCACGTGGACTAAGTGAAACATGTACCGGTCAACATACGGGATATGGAAATGGAATAATCCGCCCCCCAACTTACCATTTTCTCCAAAAATAGGCAAAACTTGAGACAATATGGCGATATTTCATTTATTATGGTCTTGTGACAGGCGCGACCTGCCAGGTCAGGTCATGTTTTCTAGGGCGGGTCAAGTGAGAACTCTACTAACAATTAGCACAGTATTATTTTGCCTTCCGCGCACGCAAAAATACTATATTTTGTGCAAAACAGCATTTCCGTAATATAATAATCACCTTGATGGTGCACAGCAATCTATGCGCATCAATGAGCCTAGTTTCACATTTTATGATATTCTTTTATGTATTGTTGATTTTTGTTTAAAGGTAAGTTTATTCATCTAGAGCTACCACCAGTTTTCTATTGGCTATATAAGAGTTTGTTGCTAACACAGCAAATGTTTTTTCTGGCGACTCATGCAACTATATCTACAACAAAATCTAGTATGATGGATGTAAGGGAATCCATACAACTGGGTGCCGGTAATCGTTTTCTTGGGTAATGTGTAATATGGATTTAGGTTAGGGTTTCTATAGGTTAACAGGGTTAAGTTAAGGCACTGAGTTAGATACTAAAGCTAATGCATCACGTAATTATATTCCTTGATAACAATTTGTGGCATTTTTTGTTTAATTATTCATTCGACTTCTTTCTTGCTTATCGATCTGTGCCGGAGATCATTCTGTGCAAATGAGATATTCTACTGCAGATATATACTTTAAAATTATTATTCGCGAGGCGCCGCGGCACGCACTGACTGACATGTTAATGTAGGCCTATAGGGCTAGGCCATTAAAGCCTCAGTCTAAGGCCGGTGGTGCAGTGCCAGAACATAATCATGGTGCTGTCAGCCTTGATGGACGATGGTAGCATTCAGGCGTGGCAGTAGCTAGTATAGGATCTCAGCAGAATCTTCAGCTACCATCGTCACTGGGCTGTGTCTGGAGTAAGTGCAAAAACATACTCTATGGTCATTTGATGTATCTATAGGCCTAGTCTATAGAGAAGATTAGGTTAGATAGAAGAGATCTAGCTATCCAATAAAATAGTGGCATTGTAGACTGCAGAAGCCTGCCATAAGTACATGTACTAGTAAGCTTCATATATCTATAATAATCATGGGATGAACGTTAAATTAGTTGAAAATAAATATGGAGAATGTACTGATTGTGATTATTTTGCCAAGTATTTTAACTAAAGTTATAAGGGCGCCGGTGAAAATGACATAATTCGATCCAGTATTATACCGTACCCCCCCTCCCCACCCTCATGATGTTTCTTGGGGTAAAATAACATTTCGCTGGGGGGCATTGCCCCACCTTTATTTTCCATTGCCCCACCATTATTTTTTTGGGGGGAGTATTGCCCCCCAGCCCCCCCGCCC
>JAQIWG010001412.1:0-24645 GCA_034695025.1 Chamaedrilus cognettii
GTTGTGGATGTTGTGGTGGGTGTTGTTGATGTAGTAGAAGTAGTGCTAGTTGTAGTTGGTGTTGTAGATGTTGTCGTCGCAGTGGTGCTAGTTGTAGTTGGTGTAGTTGATGTAGTCGCAGTAGTGCTTGTTGTGGTGGGTGTTGTGGATGTTGTAGTAGCAGTAGTGCTAGTTGTGGTGGGTGTTGTGGATGTCGTAGCAGTAGTGCTAGTGGTAGTCGGTGTTGTTGATGATGTAGTCGGCGTAGTACTAGTGGTTGTTGGTGTTGCGGATGTTGTTGTGGGTGTAGTAGATGTTGTAGTAGAAGTAGTACTAGCGGTTGTTGGTGTAGTAGATGTTGTAGTTGATGTTACGGATGTTGTAGTGAGTGTAGTAGATGTTGTAGTGGCTGTGGTACTTGTGCTAATTGGTGTTGTGGATGTTGTAGTAGGTGTCGTACTAGTTGTAGTGGGTGTTGTGGATGTTGCAGTTGGTGTAGTTGATGTAGTCGCAGTAGTACTAGTGCTAGTTGGTATAGTAGATGTTGTGGTGGCAGTCGTGCTAGTGCTAGTTGGTATAGTGGATGTTGTGGTGGCTGTCGTGCTAGTGCTAGTTGGTATAGTGGATGTTGTGGTGGCAGTCGTGCTTGTGCTAGTTGGTATAGTGGATGTTGTGGTGGCAGTCGTGCTAGTGCTAGTTGGTATAGTGGATGTTGTGGTGGCAGTCGTGCTAGTGCTAGTTGGTATAGTGGATGTTGTGGTGGCAGTCGTGCTAGTGCTAGTTGGCGTTGTGGATGTTGTAGTCGCTGTGGTGCTAGTACTGGTAGGCGTTGTGGTTGTTGTAGTAGGCGTGGTACTTGTCGTAGTGGGTGTTGTGGATGTTGTGGTCTGGGTCGTTGTAGTTTTCGTTGTCGTGGTTGCGGTTGTCAGCGTACTTGGATGTGTGGTGAATCCTTCGCGCATTGAAACATCGCAGTGCAGATAAACACTAAACACTCATTGAACAATGCGTACGCTTTCTTTTCTGAAAACACATCTCAAAATTGCAAAATTTCTCTATTTCATCAGAAAATGTATTTGTGATGGCAGAATTGTTAGCGTACCCACAGCACAGAAAACCGGGATTTAAAAAAATGATCTTTTATAATATAAATATAAACTATTACGTTAACAGTTTGCCTCTTTGCTATCAACAAAATTATAGAAAAGGCCAAATTGCAACAGCAATTAAAATGCAATGAAAACTGTAACGAACAACATGATGTAAGCACAAACCTAAAGATTCTGCACCAAAGGCTATTCTTAAGCACAAACCTAAAAATTATGCAATAAAGGCTGTGTTCTTCGCAGACATAATAGCATTGGTCGTAATTAAGGCGCTTAGAATGAGGAAGTTAGGCCTACTCATAAAGCTCTATCGGCAAACATGTAGGGTTCCGTGGCAATTAGGCCTGCTGCACGGCTGATCCACAAGGGGGCGTGTGGGTCGCCTCCGGACAGCGTAACAGTCAGGGATAAGTTTAGTAGGAGTAGACTAAGTAGTACTCCAAAAATACATGTACATGTAGCCGATGCTTATGCCCTATGCCAAAAATTCAGATCTACTTCAACTTCTCAACTTCAACTTCTCTACTGCACTCCACCCCAATGGATGATTATTTGCAGGGCTGACGAAATTAAGCACCTTTGCCAATGGTGCACGAAGTGACTCAAAATCTTTTGCCGCGGCCGGGGTTCGAACCGACTCTTTGCCACACTCGCAATCCGAATTCCGCGACTTAGACCACTCGGCCACGACGCTTCGCCCAGGCAGAATATACCTACTGCAGAATATATAGGCCTAATGTTATTGCAGTCAATACAGTTTATTAACTCAATAGCGAGAGCCATAGGCTCAGCGAATAGGCCTAATGACGATGAGCGTGAAGAAAGTCGGCACTTCAATGGATCCCAATTAGGCCCGTTGTACGACCTAGGGCCAAAAAAAGCATTTTTTTGCGCTTAGCAAAGTTGCACAATGCAGCCGCTATTGCATCCGGAATCCTGTATGAAAGCAAATAGACCTACAATTACTACTAAAGATAACCAATCATAATAAATCAGAGTCTATAAATGGGGTTAGGCCTATAGGCCTAAGCTATAATAGTGAATCTCTTTTCCATCAGCATAGCGCAGCAAACTAAAGGCATTGCCGATTGCTATTCCTTCGTAATAAGCAGCTGCACGACAGAGTAGCATATATGGATGGACCTACGATTTAGCCCGTCTACAAATTACTTAGTCTGACTCTGACAGGTAAGATCTTCTGATTAAAATATTGAAATTCAGAATTCATCGCGTCTGAGTTATCGCGCGCGAACATCAAAACGAGCAGAAGTCCCTGGCGGACAGAGTGACGTCGTGGTCGTAATACAGCGGCGCAGTGCAGTGAACTTTTGCCGCTCAGGCTTGGCGGTCAATGGGTTAAGCATAAACCTAAAGATTATGCATCAGAGGCCGGTCTTATTAACAGCAACGCCACTCTGAAATCACCATTTAAGCCTATTTAATTTGACGTTTGTTATTTGACTCCTTGACCATTACTGTTCTATTTTATAACACTCGATGTGGAGCACAGGCTCTTGTACCCTAACGGCTCACATAGCCTACAGAGTCGAGGTCGATTTTCCCTCCCTCTCAGAACGAACGGAACGCCGGTAATATTCAGCCAGGTTCCGGTCGCTATTGATCACCGTACAATTAAGATGGCACTTAAAGGGCCTTGTATAATAGAAGCGTTCGTTGTCGATCTGCCCTAAAGGCTACTGACGCACGGAGTTCGATCGATCGAGGGTGTTCGATCTCTTGGTGTGTTATTGCGTGAGACCTCTCCACACGCCGTGCGAAGCAGTTATAAAATTGGTGAATCACACAGGGTCACTTGAAGCTCCATGGGATTGGAAGTTACCAAGTAAGAAGTTATCAAGTACCCGTATGTAGTCTAACACGGGCAGTTGCCTTTAGAACCTATTAACAATCAAGAGCCTGCTAACCTGACCTAAATGAACTGGCTTCAGGTCAAGAACGATGGAGTTGAGTGCTAAGGTTCAAAGTACAGTAGTACAGGAGTTTCAAGGTAGGTTAAGGATAGTATGAGTTTGTAAGAAAATTAAAAATGTATCAAATGTGTAGACAAGTAGACCAATGGCTAGCAAGCACAAGTAACTGTTATTCTATTATGGTGAGCGATAATGAGCAACAGTCATGTTTTATCACAGCAGTCCTGGATTTTCCTAGGTGGGGGCTCCTGCGCAGCGTAGTGCTGGAGGCCACCACTTTGTGTCCAACAGACTAGCAGAACGGTTGCTTATAGCCTTAATAAGGCTGAGCAACTTGGTGCGTCAGAGTTTTAAGGTTATGTTACATCATATAAAAGATAAAGATGATACATGCATATAAATGTTACAAGTATCATCTAATGGCCGTAAGACACAAGTTAAATTTAGTTTACTTTGGCTGATCATGATGGCTCCTAGTTGGTGAAGGCCCCTATTCAGTGGCCACACACCCTTATGCCTAAATCCAGCCCTCTTGCAGCTTCACTGATAGCTTCACTGCCTAGTTCAGTTTTCATTACAAGAATCTGTCAATCGTGATCTGATTCAAATTCCAATGATTTATCACGTGACGTGGCCCGACTTGCATGGTCACGCGTGATTGGTCAACGATTGAAGAGAGAAGCTGTTTGTTTACCTTGACGTCACTTCTGATTCGACACGGTTCAGTGAACAAATCGAATTCTTGGCAAATCAACGCGATTGGCTCGTTAGGACAGCATGGGTGGAGATAGATTGTGGAAGGTGCTGCGAGGGCGCTACATGGTCTAGAGTAGGCCTATATGGCAGCAGAAAAGAAGAAGAAGAAGAACAAAAGACCTTCGCCCATTGACTTCGTTTGCTGATGTTTGTTCCTGGAATGTTTTTGAGTAATAGCAAGTAAACAAATTTAAAATACTGAACACCAGTGAGGCGCTGTGGTGTAGTGGTTAAGGCCGCCGGATATAAAAATAGGAGTAGGTTTACGCCTTGATCATTGATTTTAATGCATAATGCAACGCCTACCTCTTTCTAATTGCGCGTACAATAAAAAAAACTCGTGTTAGGCACGCTACGACTCCTGAATTTATCACTGCCCATGCATACCAGTCTATCCCCTGCAGGCCGGGGAACAAAGAATTGGCTTGCAGCCTGGAGCTCCCCGGGTGAGTCACAAAAGACGACTAAAGAAGGGGGAGCGGTTCTGTGCCGGCTCTCTTGCACAGAACCCGACTGTGTATAGTGTTTGTGCTGCACACGGTCTCTAACTACAAAAAATACAAACAAAAAAAGCATACCGGTCTGCACGAGCTCACACAGCCCGTATGAAGTCCCGATGAGTCCGGAGCAGGCGACGTCCGACCAGCTCAGAACCCCTCCGATGCTCCGGACTGTCCCGCAGGGTTTGGATGAGGGGGAGGGGGCATTCCAGGGGCTGAAGGAGTAAGTCACTACGGCCCCTGTGCTCCACTTCCACTGGGAGGAGGAATACTTGAGCCCGATGTAGAGGCCCTGGCTGGAGGTATAGTATCCAGAGGGGTCTGCGCGGAAACATGTCAATAACAGTTTACTTTAAACTAAGATTCAATCTTTCTCTCTCACGTGCAGCTAAACGGCAGGTCCCTGGTATCCACTCATCTGCATTCAGTTAAATAGCACCAGTGCTATTATGAGGATCATTTGCGTTTTGCAAAAATGTGGCTTCCACTAAAATTCTAAAGCTCTGCGACACTTAAATTAATTTATCGATTTTTGAAAGGCATTACAAATGAAACACATTGACTTTGACACAGGCCCTTGTAAATTTTATATCGCAGACAAGTATTCATTCCTATATAGGCCTGTTGACATCGCAAATTTTGATAGAATGAGCAAATTTGAAGCTGTTTCGAAAAAGTTAGACTCCTCGGGCAAATAAATTCGCAGTTTGTTCCCAACTCTGGAGTTGATGTTTGATACCACGCAGTTCAATCCCAAAAAAAATCTACCTTTATTTGCGGCAACCGTAGCTTACAATCATTCATAATACTTTGGCAGGCCTATGTGGTGGCGACACAGATTCGCAGTTTGTTCCCCCCACCTATGGCGTTGATGTGAGGAGCCACGCAGTTCATCTTATCCACGGTGCTGAGCACCGCTAGCGCGGACCCGGTGGCCAGACTGGCGCACTGGCTCTGCAACCCGTTGTAGTTGGTCGGACCGAGGAGGAGTATCGAGAATGACGTCACGGTGTAGCAATACGGGGTGTATTCGCACGTGAACCACCCTCCCGGGCAGTTCGCAGAGTCGCCTATATCAGGGGCGGTTTGTTGCGATTAAATTTAGCAAACAAAACAATCCAAAACTTAATTTTTCAGACTCGACACCGATACATTGCAGACATTCAATTTATCAAACCAACTATCAAAATCAAATAAGTTTCCACATGTCCAGTGTCCACCATGACTGAATATGCTGTCCAGGGGCGTAGTGTTTGGGGGGGCAGGGGGAGCATTGCCCCCTCTGCTGGAGTCTCTGCCCTCCCTGCTCCCCAAAAATGGTCTCGCTACGGCCCTGATGCTGTCACGGCCTGTATAATATTCTTACAAATTATTTATTATTTTCTATTAGACTATACGAGTTGATTTCGTTTGAGCGGGTTTTGGAAGAAGTCTCTGCAATGTACACAAAGCCAAGCTGAGCAAACAAAATCTTTGGAGATTAGTAAGCTGAACAATAACAAACAAAATCGCTACAGTTGATCGAATTCATCCAGAAATAAACCTAGTAGTAATTACGAGTTGTGATTTTTGTAAAATTTACCCAACTCACCGTATTGGAGGAGAATAGAGAGGATGCTGAGAAGCGAGATCTCAAACCGCTTCATACTATCACGCAGTCCCACCGGTCGAAAATCGTCGTGTTGTATTTATTAATGAAACCGCGCCTCTGTCGAAAAACTGGCTAATAAAAGAGCTAATAAAGTTTACTGAATTGTTCGGCAAAGCAGCAGCGCATAGTCCATGGCTCCAGCTTTCCATCTATTCTATAATATACAGCTGCAGCTATTTCTACTGCTGGTTGTCAAATTGAATATGACTTGCAAGGCTATTCAGTTTGTAGTCTCGTATCCGACGGGTCTATAGTGTTTTCCGGTGTTCAAACTTCTGTCATGAACCTACATGTAGGCCTAGAACATAAAGTAGGCGACTACCGGGTATCTACATTGTAGGCCTACATGTAAAGGGACGTACAAAGGGGTTACAGCTTGTGACGCGCTCTGCGCGAAACTAACGTTGCAAGCTAACGACTGATATTGCTGTCATGATTTCATCCACAGCAGCCATTGCATTGGCGACTTGGAACGCTTCCGCTGAAGCGCTAACTCGGCCACTCTGTGCACAGCATGCTATCATGCTGCCGTATCTTTCTCGTTGCAGTCATTGTCTGATTAGAGTTTAACATAGCAGGGCTTTGTTTAGCCTTTAAATATTTTATTTAATGAATTGAAATTATTTTTAGCCACAAAGAATAGTCAAATAGCCGAAGTGGTCTACATGATCCGTCATTCGTGACAGGCTAGTCCACATCTAGCCTGCATGTAGAGATAAAGGCAGACAGTGTACTTGTAGGGCTGTTAAATTGACAAGACTCCATGCAGCATTAGAGGCTCGAGGAACAGTATTTTAATTAGTAAGCACGAACAAAACTGTTGCAGATAATACTAAATTTGCCGAGCAGTTCTTTGCGCATTAGTCTACATTGCATGGAAGCAAACATTACAAAAGAAAATTTATATAGGCCACATAGGCCCGTTGATAGCGCATGATTTCAAATTAGCGCCTGGGCCTATACAAGAAATGATCTACACCTGTATACTTAGGCGTACTTCTACTTGGACACCTATACTGTAACACAACGATGACGACAAACAGAAGCGCAGTATAATGGTAGAGCAATCTGAGAGGCGACAAAATTAATATTCTGCCCCATTAATAATTATTAAACATCGACAATTTATATGAAAACTGATACAAAAGCCGGGACGACATCGGTTCACACTTGCAGATAGGGTCGGATTTGATCGCGCTGATATCTGTGCTGATATCTGTGGATATCTGTGCTGACATCTGTACCAGCGCTGATATCCGCGCTGATATCTTACAGTTTTAGCAATTTTTAAAAAGTCAATTAGCTGGCGGAGATTAGCGCACGCGACTCAATTTGCATTAAACGAAAGATCCTGATTAGATATCTTTCTCTAGCAGTTATATCAGCGCGCTCAAAAATCGGCCCCTAGGGGCAACGGTACAAACAAAAGCACTCTCTTTATGAGCAGAACTACTACTGTAGTTACTGGTTAATGCAACAAAAGGAACTGAGCGAAACAGTACTTAGACTTGGTATCAGGCCTCGTGTGCAAACAACTCACCGCTAGGCGATCGCTCGAACTATGCTTCAAATATAAAAGCCACCTTATAATGCACACATAACGCAGCATAATCTATTTAGCTGTATTAATTAGCGTTGTCTAGCACTCAGCAATATCAATCCGCAGACGGCGTCATGAAATGGAATTGAGGGTCAAAAAACCAGCCATTTTGAAACGTCCTTAATAAAGATTGCTATCGTAGCACTGCACCTTATAGTCAAAAATAAATGGCTCAAAAGTTCAAAACTCAAAATTACATAGGGTCAGAACTATTGTCATTGACAAGGGCGTCCTAAAAGCGGAAGCAGAAATAACAGCAAATCTATGCAAAATACAAAATAAACCATGCAGGCAAATAGACCTAGCAATGAAACACTGAATGCTGAGATTCAAACTAAGGAAAACAGTACGGACGTTTGGGAAAACTTTAAAACAAATAAAAAACAGCAAACGCCGGGATTATGTGGATCACCTTAGAAACAAATAGCCCTCTCACGTTACGCCATATAGTGCACATACACATGTACATTTTATTGGCTGCTAAAAACGCTTAAAAACAGAGAATGTACTACTTTCAATAATTCTTCAAAACGTGTCCTACGACAGCAAAGTCAGTCTACCTGTGCTGGCCCGAGCGCCTAAGAAGGCAAAGCCTAAAATATTAACAGAAGTGACAAAAATGTGAATGTCAAACGCTTTCATAAAATCTCTACAGTCGTAGAACGCATTTCAATGTGCAATATCTAAAAAGCAAGGGCGAATCGCAATGCAAACATCGCCTACATTCGATAATAAGAAAGCTTGTCAATCGGCTCAAAGGGAGATGTACAATACAGCTGCTTCAAAAAGTCAGCTGCTTCAAAAAGTCAGCTGCTTCAAAAAGTCAGCTGCTTCAAAAAGTCAGCTGCTTCAAAAATTCAGCTTCTTACAATCTCACTTAGGCTACACAGCATTGGAAGGCCTAATTAGCAAGAGCATTGTATCGTCAGTATATATGTAAATGCATACGATGACACTGTACCACACACACTGCGAGTCAAAGTTTGGAGGCAGGTGTCATTGTTTGACTCACTCTTTGTATTTTAACTTGAAAGCCACGCCGCCAATCCAACGCAAGATGTTGCTATGAGACTGCTCTACTCACTCTTCGTCAGTTCGACATCCTAGAGGAACTATTCAATATCGCATCCTATACACGGCAAGCGACCGCTAAGCAGTTCATAAAAATTGTGCTCTCGCATTCGATCAATCCATTTCACGTGACCTATACAGTGACAGGGGGTGGCAGGTTCCCCTGCCCACGTCAGCCGACCCCCTGAATTATTCACCGTACTAATCGCCCCAGAAATTCAGTTATATTCTGGGATACGTCAGGCCCTATTCAGTTAAACGAGTGGCCATGAACCTCTCCAAAGCCTTGAGCGGTGCAAACCTCGTCTTCAAATCTCCTAAAATTTCCACACGCATAGGTATGGCTAAGTCTAACCCTGATACAACACGCGCAGCGTTACGCCTGCTTCATCTAAAACAGACGCAGTCCAACTGCTTAGCCGTTCAAAGGCCACCATAGTCGATTTTCATGCGCAATTCCGCGCCTGCCCGTACAGCGTGCATCTACGCAGCATTTTTGGAGTAGTACGCCTACTAAACTTAAACCTGCCCGCAAACAACCCGAAATGTCTTCGGTTCTTCTCAGTGCGGATCTTTCAGCACTGAGACTGGCCGACGTTAGACCAGCCAGATGGCGTCACTATGCGAAGGTTTCGCGCGGACCCCGGCCTCGCTTGTCGTTGGTGTAGTCCCCGATGAAGGACCCGTCCTCGGTGAACTTGCCCGCGTCGATGTCGCCGTACTCGTTGAGGCTCGCCTCCTCGTCGCTGTCCATCTTGATCGAGCTGTTGAGGGACGCTCTGCTGCCCTTCAGAGGCTCGCCGTCCCTGGAATGTATCATAATGTAATCTGTTATCTAATATGTAATGTAATCTGTAATGTAATATAATGTAATCTCCAATGTATTAGAATATAACTGTTCATCTCGAGGAACGCTCTGCTACCCTTCAACGGCCTGCCATCCGTGTCGTGTATTGTAATGCATTCTTATCCAATGTAATCTGTAATGTAATGTTAAAGGAACTCCAAACCAAGTCGAATTCTTCAAAGTTATTCAAAAAACATCAACTCACGGTCTATGGTAGTCCTTGAATCCACTGTCCTCAAGTTCTTTTGTCGGATTATTTCCGTTCTTTCGTTCTTTTTCATCCACTGCAGACAAACCAAAGAAATATTTCTCATTTTAAAGATCAACATAGCAACTGTAACGCAGGATTCTAAGCAAGATAGAGCTGCACAGGGTCCTTGGCAGGATTCAGGATATTCAAGAAGTTGATAAAACTTCTTGGCAATGGACAATCCCAACATTTGATCATGTTTAATACCATCATCGTGCTCGGACACCCTAAATATTCGATACTTTGACACCCTATAATTTCTTCAAGCAACCCAAGACTGAAAATTGAGCAAAGACTAACGCCAGACTTTTCTGTCAAGTCTTAGATTTAAATCTTAATCCAAACTTCCGTGTCGCTGTGCCTTTGAAGAAGAAGAAAATAAATCCACCATCAGCGCAAATACCATCGTTGTGTCGAGGGTTTGTCTTTTTGCTCTTCCTTGTAGTTTACGGACCGCGTGTGGCACAAAGTCTGATTTGTGCAAGGGAACCCCCCGCACAGAACAGCTCCCCCTTCCTTAGTCGCCTTTTACAACTCGCCCAAAGAGCTCTGGGCTGCATACCAATTCTTTGTTCCCCGGCCTGCAGGGGGTTGTGTGGAGGGTACCTGGGTAGCTGTCGCCCTTGTTGCGCTGGCAGCAGATGCAGCAGCAGAGCAGCAAGATGAGCAGCAGCAGCACGAGGGCGATGATGAGTATGATCCACCACCAGTCCGCCAGGCTCGCGCCGCCCACCACTGAAAACAATCTTCTGTTTCTACGCATGGATTGTCTTTTATTCGTGTCATTTCGTGCAACTGTTATTAAATTAAATTAAGATACGCGTGCGCGCGTGTGAGCAGTTTTCTGACATTTTCGGTCTTGTTTGACACTAAAATGGCCCTAGTGTGCCGGGATGCCGCTAAGCAACAAATCAATTTCCACTTTTTACCCACGGATTGTCTTTTATTTGACAATAACTATATAACTGAAATTATACTCGGCTTAATTAATTAAATTTATCTTAGCTTAATTTTTCTTAATCTTTTTTGATCCTCTTCTTCTTCTTTTTCTTCTTCTTCTTCTTCACCCTGTGCGTTCTGTGTGAGCAATGCTGGAGGCGCATAATCCTGTTCGTTTGATGCAATAAATGCGAATACAAAAAGCTTTCATATTGAATCAAAAAAATAAAAACAAAACAAATTAATCTAATGCAAAACTGGCCAACGATACCTGGGTCGATAAGAGGCAGGTCCTCGCAGTGCAGATTCACGTCGGCCGTATCCTCGCTGTACCCATTCATCGCGCGTGCTCGGTACTTTCCCCGGTACGCCGCGCGCTCCGACGAATTGTGCGGCAGCCAGAACTTGAGCGTTCCCCCATCCACCATGACTCGGCCTTGAATCGGGTAAAGGCGCTCCTCTGACTGGTCGGAGTCGACACGTGACCACTGCAGGGTCACGGGGGTGCTGTCGTCAGAGGTTGCGCTGAATTCGAAGAGAGCGGTTTCTTCGTCGACGGCTAGAGTGACGTCATTGGGGCGAATGGTCATCATCGTCTTCTCTGGAATAGGAAAAAAGATATCTGCGGTAATCGAAGAACCAGGGTACATTTTAGTGTGCAGTTGATACGGATTTGTGCAGTTTTATATACATAAAAGTGCAATAGTAAAAATGTGACGTATTAACGGTTTTCTGAGCCTTTGTATTTGTTTACAAAACTACCTTTGGACCACCATGCATTCATTCTTAAAGCTACCTTTTAGTCAGCATATATTTGTTCTCAGAACTACCCTCGAGCCACTGCGTATTTATTCTAAAAACTGCCTTGTGCACTTTGTATTCTTATACATATACACAGTGGCTGAAGGTTGCTTTTAGAATATATACATTGTGGCCCAACGGAGCTCTAAAAAATATCTTTGGATCGCCATGTATTCATTCCCAAAACAGCGCGTACTCAGCACGTTGACGTAGCCGTCGTTGAATGCGTATCCGTGCGCGTTGCTCGCGTTGCACTGGATGACCATGAGGTCTGACGTGTCGCCCGCACAGTCCTTGCACACATCACGGATGATCAACTTACGACCCTCGTCGGCCAACCGGAACCGCGCAGGCAGCGCGGTGGCTGGAAGGAAAATCGAAAAATAGCGTATACTGTATAAGCTCTAATATGATGTCTATTAGGCCGAGCCTACTGGATAAGTGGTTCATATTTAGGATGGTGTGTAAATGTAACTTGGTTAAGGCAAAGAAGTGTTTTAGTTTTAATTTGAATGGAGCATTTGTGCGTTTCGATATTTGACTGGTCGAATTGAAGAATAAATTTCGTTATGTCACAGATCAAGCTCAAATTGATTTAAAATAAAAAAGACGATTTCTTGAATGACAGTTGTTCAATGACACCGTTAAATGCGCTCCTTGGCCGAGGAATAAGCGGAGGTAGGAATGGTGGAACGTCTCTGCAATCATACCCATGTGATCCTTTGATCACTAAAAAAGATAAATGTAATAATTCATTTCCAATTTTTTTCAATTTTATTATCACTTTCTAATAGTTCTTTACGGGGAGGAGGTGACGCCTCATTGCAAGCTGATGGTTGTTTTCAAGGCGCTCAAAAGTTGCCGCTCACCAACAAGGGGGACTCCGTTCTTCATCCAGACGACCTGAGCGACTGGCTCGGCCTCTGCGCGACAAGAGATCTCGACGGTCTGACCCTCAGTGACGTTGAGATCACGTGGGTGATCGTCCTCCGTCAGGAACGTAGGCTCAGCTGAAACAAACGAGCCGTATTTGTACCAAGTAGACTGGATTTGAAGCGCAAATTCAATGGAAGAGAATTCACTGACTACAATTTAATGGCAATGATATTTATAAATATATATTTTGCTATGCATACACTTTATTTCACCAAATCAGCGGTAGCAATCAACACAAAGAAAACATCAACAAAGAAGGACAACAGAGAAGGTGACGCCATGCGAATTTAAAATATGCATGTTGCGAAAAATCTAGATTGCACAAGTCCAAATAGCACGCTATTACTAGCACAAAAATAAGCTAGCGGATAGGTCATCTGTCCGCTATATATTATATTACCTCCTGTGTTATGTTCCTATATAGTATTCACTACAGAATAAAAGACTGATGTTGCTATTGATGGCAGAAGGCTAACCTTGAATGTCGACCTCTATCTTCTGTTCCACCAGTCCCTGTGTATTTTGTCCCTGACAGGTGTAAGTCCCAGCATCAGACTGCTGCAACTGTCGTATCAGTATCTCAGAGTTGAAGTTGGAGATGGTGTAGCGCCCGATGGGGAGCGACCCGCCTACCTTGCTCCAGCTAATCGCGGGGTCTGGACTGCAATCAGTGCGCAATTAATTTTTAAATTAAATCCGTTTCAAATTTTGATTCTAAAATTAATGTCTCAATAAAATTCAAAGCCTTGAACAATTAATTAATTATCAATGAATGAATATCCACCAAAGTAAGAACAAAGCTAAAGGCCTGTGCACAATATGTTATGTAAGGAAAAACAAAGTTACCAGTTTGTCTGTTTTTATAGTTTAGAGGTCAGTTTTTAAATAAATGATTATTGAGAATAACTGTTCATGAAAGTTATTGCAATAGCACAATGACGTCACTAGAAAGTGAGCAGATCAAAATTAATATGCCTCTTTTACTGCAATGCAATGTACGCGCTATGAGAATTGACAGCGCAGTATAAACGTTACGGTGCTTCGTACTTTCCAGAGAAGAAACATCGAAGGGTGAGTTCCCTTCGTTGGAGGCCGATCACCGGGGACTTGGTGACGAAGCGGTTGACAGGGCTGAAGAGCTTCATCGCGGCTGCAGCAGCGACAACAGACTGTAGCTCAACTTCCGCAGCGTGTCAGCGGGAAAATTATACCAGACACAATTTTTGTCAAGAATCGATTGATTTTATTTATACAAACGTCGGTTATATTATATAACTTATATTTATTATATTTATATAACTTTGCTCTTTATGAGCCTTAGTGGCGCGCAGGAGACAAATGCAACCAAGCGCATCAACATTTGAGTAAAATTTGCGACAGATGCAGTGGTGGCGCAAGGCTGCACGATTCAAAATATGGTCAAATATTTGGCTAAAAGTCTTGTTGAAACTTCTGCGACGATTTACACGTACAGTTACGCGTAAGTTTTCAAAATGAGCTGTTAAAATTAATGGCTAGAAAACTTGACAATGATATCAAGAGCCGCGCAATACCCGGCACGACTTGGATTCTGGCGTAGAACTACACAATACCCGGCACGACTTGGATTCTGGTGTAGAACTACACAATACCCGGCACAACTTGGATTCTGGTGTAGAACTACACAATACCTGGCACGACTTGGATTCTGGCGTAGCTGCCTCCTAAAGTGACGTCGAGTACTGGGTTGAATAGCTTGCACTTGTACAACTTTCTATCCTGGGCGTCGGCCGGTAACAGATAGGAGAAGTGAAGGTTGCCTGTAGCAAATAATCATTGACAATAGTGGTTTATGATAGTGTTGAATAAATTTTGCACAAAAACGTTCCTCCTGCATGCCAGGGAACAATGAACTGGCTTGCAATCCAGAGCTCCCTCACAGTAACTTGTGTTCATGATAGTTATTAAAGCATAACGATATTGGCAAGTGAGTACATCAAAAATTGGTCTTGTGCCTTGCAATAACTTTGCAATGCAAGTTGTTTCGAATATTGAACGCGTATGTGATGGATTCTAAAACATTGGATTAAGTTAAACTTGGATTGGACGTTATTGAGAGGAGACAGATTGTTGAGAGATATGATGGAGGGAAGAATGGAGGCCACGGATCGGGATAATTTCGGAATTTCTTCTCAAGCAGATCGCGTTAGAAGGAATTGTATGCAGAGATAAAGAGTAGGGCCGAGGATCGGATATGGTGAAAGGTTTGGACTCCAGGACCTGCCATGTGGCAGAACAGTAAAGAAGACTGAAAATCCCACCATCATCGTCCATCTGTATTCGTTTGTCCAAAGTGACCGGTTTCTCCGAATCGTCGTCCACTCCGTTGACGACAACCCAGTTGAAGATGGGCTTAGGGAACCACTTGGTCGGGTTGCACGGAAGCATGTATGCCTGGCCTTCCGTCAGCAACCCGGACTCTAGGATCACCTTGCCCGTGTAGCCGGCCAGGATGGCTCGCTCCAGCACCACCATGCTCGAAAGAGCCGTGCCGTGCTGGAAACATGAAGCGCATATTTAACTTCAATACATACGTACATCCGCATTTAAATAAACATTGACTTTTAACATTTTCAACACATTTTCATTTTACATGAACTTATAATAGAAAAGAGTAAGTGGACTCATAATAATTTTTCACTACTTATAATGTCTAAGCAGTGAGAACACTGCAAGTCATCGAAAATACGTTGTTCACCGACCAACTAGCGTCTATAAGATAGAATCGTCTATAAGATAATGGTTCTTGTTCACATATATTCGACGCTGGAATATTACATCGACTTGATATGATACCATATAGTGTGTGATGCGATTCTGACGGTGCAATTATTCAAGGCCTATTCAGTGTTGAGATCCGGGGCACACACGGGTATGAGCTACTAGTAGGGTATACTTTCAATTTTTTCCTTTGCTCAATGTACACCTACTACAAGCATTAGCTTACAACAGGGCTTTTGCTCTCTACTTTTTCAGGAGTCCCACCAACCCAGTCAATCGTATTCATAACATTTTCACCACACCGCACTACGCCACTACACCACTGCCTACACTATTGTTCGCTAATATTATGTTAGGGATAAAAATAATGCGGGATATCGTTTTGCGTACGCAATGTAGTATTTGAATAAACCCATCAATGGCAGGACCTGGTTGGTGGCGAAGCACTGGTAGTACCCCTCGTCGATGGGCCCGAGCTGTGGTATGCTGATGGTCCCGTCCTTCAGGTGCATGATGCGGCCTCCAAACCCGGTCAGGGTCTTCCCGTTCTTCATCCAGCTATAGCTGTACACAGGGACAACTTGTTCCTTAGTGTTGCCACAAATGGCTGGTCACTACGCAATATATGGATGATTGGCATCCAACTTGTTCAACAGATAACTTGTTCTTTTGTGTTCAGGCAAATGGAAGGCCCATAGGCCTCCAACATTTCCACAGGCGCGTCAACGCCTCGGCCATATTGCCTACATGCACGTAGAGGGCCAGAAAAACGCACTGTCATATTTTCACTGTCAACTTCTATAAATGTCATTCAAATAGCGTTACAACATCAACAGTTCATTTTTCAAGTATTGCTAAAAACGCTAATGTCTGCGGTGTACGCTTACGCTCAAAGCGACATAATTACGCATCCTTAAAACGCTTTCGCTATTACATGTATAGAGTGTAAAAAGTGTGAGGAAATATCTAAATTTTTTATCCATCGTATATGCGCCTGTATAAAGTAAAGCGGAATAATTATTCACTTTGGCATCTAACATTTTTGCATTACATTAGTGACACATGCTATTGAGCCTCCACTAAGTCTTAGCGCGTTTTTTTGTATTCAGTCGAGTAGCACAGACATGTAACGTTAATATATATTGCAATAATAATATAATGTATTTACTAGTAATGTAAAATTGCAACAAAAATATATGTATGCTATAATAGGTCCGAAACAATATGATGTCAATGCTCAGTTCGACAGATTTTCATGTGCCTGGTTAGTTACAGGAAAGGGGCTTGAAGGTACGCCTACTCTGGTTTAGGATAGCCGTCCGCCACACATTCCAATATCATCTCGTCTCCGCTGTCCGTCCGGAATATCTTCCGCTCGATCGGATACTTGATGATACTGGGGGGCAACCGGACTGAAAACAACACAAAAATGTCGTTTTTAAAAATTTGCAATGCTGTGTTCTACAGAATAGGCCTATTTAATAACCTACAGAATAATAACCCATCGAATTTTAACCGAAAATGATGCCAAATGGTGCCAAATGGTGCCAAATGGTTCCAAATGGTTCCAAATGGTGCCAAATGGTTCCGAATAGTGCCAAATGGTGCCAAATGGTGCCAAATGGTTCCAAATGGTGCCAAATGGTGCCAAATGGTTCCAAATGATTCCAAATGGTGCCAAATGGTGCCAAATGGTTCCAAATGGTGCCAAATGGTGCCAAATGGTGCAAAATGGTTCCAAATGGTTCCAAATGGTGCCAAATGGTTCAAAATGGTTCCAAATGATGCCAAATGGTGCCAAATGGTGCCAAGCCTGATGTAGTCAATGATACAGAATACTAACCAAACCGCAAGAGCATAATTATGGCGTAGGCCCACATAATACTGAAGGTTGTAGTCCGTCTGCTGAGTGCCGATCAAACGAAAAAAAATCTTACAATCGTTGTGCAACTCATTTGTACAAAAGTTTCTTTCCCATGCAGTAAAAAGCATTTCAAGCTGCTAGTATAAACTAAATTTATTTCAACACGCATCATTCTCAGAACCTTAACTAAACCCATGATAGACGTACAGGACGGATCATTCAGGGTTATGAGTGATTGGGTTCAATATACAAAAGAGAATGCAATGTCACGGTCAGCACCCTGGATCTGGACCAAAAATTATTGGACAAGAAATCCTCCATTTTTCTATTTCACCTGTACAAAGCTCAGTCAACAAATATCTCGGCAGAAATTAATGAATGTTGGTGCAATCATTGATCCCAGTTCAATAGTTAATATCCTGAACAAACGGTCCAGGAACGCAGCAGTCTATTGAGCCTCAGTGTTGGTGGGCGGGTTTTTCTCATTCTAAATCAACACGGGATAGTGTTGAAATTACTGTCATGCGTGATCCGATAATTACACTCAATGTGGTATTTTCGCAAATTGTTAGGTTGACGCTGAAGTTAAACAAGTGGGTTGTAAAAAACAACACAACAGTATAGGCCTGCACGTAGAGCCTATCGCTGCGGGGTGAGTAGAACAATGCAGCAGTGTTGTCAAAAACAGATCACTCCTTTTCTCTATTTAAGGACCGTGCGAAGTAATAGAGACTACTATATTGAGGTCCCGTTCAGTGCCTCGGGACCAAGAGAAGAACCGTTCCTCCTTCTTTATTCGCTAATTATGACTCGCCCGCGGAGCTCTGGGTTGCAAGTTAGTTTAGTGTTCCCCGTCTTGCAGGGGATTACTACAGATGGGCTGGTTTTCAGATGCACTAATGCGATGAAGCGATAGTTAGTTGTGAAGGATTTAGAAAATCTTCGATAATTATGATTTCGTCTAGTTAACTATATGTAGAGGGGGGGGGGACTATATTTCAGCTCGACCGTATGGTAGATTTCATTGTACGTCTTGGAAGCGTTAAATTTTCTTACTAGAGTAAGTCGGCCTATACATGTAGGACGGTAGGCTATCAGTAGAAGGCCTATGTACGTGGTTTCAAAATTTTGTCAATTTTTGGTAATCGATACTAGTCTATCATCAGTAATCGATGCATGATGCAAAATGACTCTCTAGTGATTTCAGATTTCATAGATTGAATCGAGGCTTTCATTTGTGCACTGTGCTTGAAATAAAACTGCATACATACACGCATGCAAATCTTCAAGAAGGATTATCTGCTGAGACTGGCGTGTTCTTGTGGGCTGCCAGATAATCAACAGATTTACTTCGAGCGCCCGTCATGTCTTGACTCAGTGCGTGACTGAATAAAGAATCGCTCGTCCAGAATATCATTGCCCACAATGAATAGGACCAAAGCATGCAAATCTGTGCTGGCATAGTGTGTGCAGTTCAACTGACAATGTTTGCGAAAATCATCGTCACTCGTTATACGCTGTGATATGCAGTGCATTCTCCTAGCTTTTCAAAACTCCGTTCAAAATAGTCGTCGGACGTATTTGTAACTTTTCAGTTTGGGCGTTGCTAGTATTCAACACAAAACAATACCATGCCCTGGTACATTTTTTGGAGGAATCTTTCTCATAATAAATTACTGCTGCATTTTGAAAGCACTTTCAGACAAATGTATGTATGTATGTATATTGCACTTTTAACGCACCAAGAATATGTCATGCAAACGGAGATGGAAAAACATCGTTTGCTTGAATCGTAGGTGCGGGAAGGGGGGCAAATGACTTCGGAAAACTCTAGTAAATTGCATATCTAGTCGAAAAAGTACGTAAGTAGCAGCAATGGCAATTTCAGAATGCAGGCGATTAATAAAGTATCTGTACTTTTGCTATTAATCGATTTAACGAGACAAGATTAATATAGCGTAGGCGGACAAGCCAATATCGGCAATCGATATAATCCACGCGTAACCCATAGGATACGTGCAAGCGGCCAGCATGTTGAAAAAACCGTTTCTTTATGCACCAATGGCCAACAGGGACCGCGCGGATCGGTGTTAATTGAAAGCGCATCGGGGGAGAATGCTGGCGTCAATCCCAATCGGACAGATGGCGTAGCTTTAGCCTTGGGCAGAGGTTAAATCTAACTGACGAATGTCCAATGGGTGTAAAGTAGGCAACATACGGTTCTATATTTAGCATTCACAACTTGTTCTACTGCTAGGCTTGGGTTGTGGTGGTAGTGGGGTTGTAGTTCAATGTAGTAGTAGGATAATGAAGACTATTACAGTCCAGTCTGTGCGGAGGGCCAGGCACAGACCGCTCCCCCTTCTTTTGTCGCCTTTTATGAATCGCACGCGGAGCTCTGGGATGCAAGCCAATTCTTTGTTCCTCGGCTTGCAGGGGATAGGTTTGGGTTGGTATTTGGCTTTTGGTGGTGTTGATTTACGATGGCTAGATTTGAGCAACTGGTGTTGTTGAATCCGCATCATGGATGGATTTATGCAAGATCTGGATTTTCATGGTATCGATTAGCCCACAAATTCTAAAAATAGAACAGCATCCTTATTGCATTCGGGCTGATCCGCTTGAGAGTGGACTCTGTAGTTAGCGCGTAACACACTTTTGATCAATCCCATAATGCACCGCGCGCCATAAATTCGGTCAATTTTGCCGGCGATGTTGGTAGTACTATGGAAGTACTCGATGTAATAGGATACCCACCAGGAACTGCGCCGTACGAGACAAAATTGGGGTGTAATTAAATTAAACGCGATGATAAATGATCGGCAAAATTGCGGGTTCACCGTGACATGGATGGTCAGCTAACAACGTTGAGTCACGCGGACCACGAGCAATTACTGTGGCATGGTGTGGGCTTGCACGCTTCTATAGACACTACGTGGAACAGAACACAGAGGACCGCCACTAATCCGTTGTTAAATTGCCACGATGGGCTAATAATTATGTAAAGCGAATTGTAGATTAACTAATATCTAGAAGAGCAACAAAGCAACACGAATGCGTGCATTAATTCAAATTAGCACAGCGGCATTTGGCAAAAAATTCAGTTCCGCTCAAATTTGGGTCTTGGTTGAAAACAAAAGCACAAAATACAACAAAAACAGAGGAAAGACGTTCAATACAAAACTATTCGGAATCGATAAGTCTATCTATCACTAGTCTCATCCACCACCATTAATATTTAACCATGGATATATAATTACATGTATCTACAATGTATCGTACAAAATCAAAGAATTGTAATAGCCAGGATAACAGTTAAATTTGGGTTAAAAGGCTAGGCACTTAAGTAAATAAACCATGACAGTTAACCGAATTCCAACCATGCAGTCTGGTAAAAATGAGAAGAGACTAGGGTAGAGAAGAAGAAGCCGTGCGGGTTTACAGAAATGATCAGGATTGGCCTAGACAGCCTAGCGAGTGCATCTACAGCGATTATCACAAACAATCATGTCGCAAACCATAGACACATGTAATTATCTCAATGAGCCATAAAACATAGCAAGCACTGTTGGCGCTGTTAGGTACAGCAACCAGTACGCTAGGCTACAGCTAGGCTGACGTTTAGGTCACGAGTTCAGCGACAGGACTGAGAGATAGACACAAATTAGTCATAAACACAAAAGAAGTAATTTTAAAATAAAATAAAGGGGGCAGGAATAAATAAAATCTAAGGGTATAAAGCATTACATTCCATAATTGTCGTTCAACAAGTGTAGCATATAGATAACTTCGTCCAGTAAATATAGCAAAACAATGGTTGAACGTAAACCAATGCTTCAATTAAATCAAAATTCTTAAATCTTAATTAAACAAAACAACGTGGTGTAACAACAAGCTAAATCCAATTCTAGGTGTTGCGACAAATTTAGGCTAGCAGGGAATGGAGTAATCGACTACAGTACGGTTCACATCCTATCGAGCAACAATCGAGCAGCATTGACAACTTGATAACCTTCTGACGACTGACGAGCTGTCTGTTGCATTTTGTTGGCTCCAATGTTGCGAGCTATACGATGAAAAAAACAACAATGCACATTATCCGACCGGCAGTTTTCTATAGGCCTAGGCAGGTAGGCCACTGCTCTTTATAAAGTCTGATTGTAGAAATAGCCTGTCAATGCAAAATACAATTTAAATAGCAGGCAACCATCGGGTTGGTAGTTTAAATCTAACGTTAAGGACTTAAAGAATGCATGATGCTGACATCTGTTACCATGCTCTGCTCTCTCTTTATCGATTGCCTCGTTAAACTTAGACCCCACCTTGTTCTAAAAACTCCACGCAGTTATGCAGGCTACACATTTGTTGTAAGCTCCGACGGGCTGAATCGTCCTAACTGGGTAATACAGGGCGAGCGTGATAAACTCACAATTGGTACAAGCATTATTGCATGGAACGGAGCTTGCCTTTTCCAATTAAATATATACCGCTTGTGTTGGCACAATTCACGCGTTGCAAGAACAGCTTTATAAGCCCTACAGTCGCTCCACTAGGCCCCTTTGTTTCAAAAGATTCCTTCACAAATACTAATCCTCACTCCTCATCGATTATCCCTCTTTCGGATGCAACGCGCAAAACGTGGCTTTTCTTTTAGCCCGATTTGCTCATCCCCCGATTTTGAAAGAATCTGACGCGCCACGGGGCGCGAACAATGGCGCCTGCTGCAGACGAGAAGACTGCGCCTGCAATCATTATTGACGTCGCACCGCACCGTGTTGCTCTCGCAAATGTTGAATCATCGCTGCGCTTGGGTTATTCATAGAACAATTGATCTATTATAATGATACAATTGCGGTTATAACGATACGCGGTAAATGTCAAGCTATCACTCAATCAGTATATTATTTTAAGCGCAAGAATATAGAAAACACAAAACATGGCATACAACGAGTATAAAATACATACAAATAGGCTATGATTATTGTACCGAGTCATAGCTGCGCTCATATAGACTAAAAATGCAGTACAATTCACAAACCTTGTTGAAGAAACCAACCTCAACCTCAACCAAAACCTAATCCCCACTGAAGCCCAACTCAACTCTAATTATTAAAATAGAAATTCGCTGTATAAACAGCACAATCGCTGATGATTCACAGTTTCCCACTAGGCGCATAGCGCACCTGAAGCGTAGCTTTCAAATCATCACCTGTTTCGAGTCCGCTGGCGCACAATGAAAAAAGCAAAACAAAGAAAAAAACTCAACCAAGCCTCCAGCTCAGCATATAGTCTCGAGCCCTCCGTAGCCATTTGCTGGAGGGATAATGCCAGCGGCATCAATTGGAGTATTAAGCTTATTTCCCGAGAGTATTATAGTCATCGAACACACAGCAAGCAAGGCCAAGGCGGGCGCCGTTGATACTCTCTAGCAGCAAAAACAATCAATTTCGAGTCATTACTGCGTGGTGAAACAAACTGGAAGAATCCGCAGCCAGCAGAATCAGTAATGCCACTGCTAGGGATATATCACAAGATTTCGGGATTGTCCAGTGATTGAAGGATCTGATTTTAAACTCAATCCCCAGATATCTGGGGATATTTTTTACAATAACATGGCGCATTTTACACGAGTCTTATTCTTGCAAGAGAGAGCACAAGAGTGCAATGCAGAAATATACAACACAGGCCTACACGGAGTAACTTTTAACCAGCATTATATCGGCCAAATACAAATTATAACGGGAGCTCGGAACATTTTTGTCAAATAAACACGCAATCTAGGGACTTTTCGTTGAGATACCAAGAATCTGGGGATCTTTCGTTTCGACTCGATTGTGTCACTGAGCCGATTGATTATTGTTGCTTATTGCAGTAAACCGCGCGCACCGTACTCATCATTTTTACAGCCGATTGCCTCCGATAATGCTTACTGCTTGCCGCTCGTTGCTCGATCAACTGGTGACGCAAATATTGCGGTCAATATCCATTAGGACAATTATTGCAACATCGCTGTAAACTGGTTTTCGCGTGACAACGTCACGCCACGCGATATTGTCCATCCTAGAAATTTTCCAACCCGCAATTGTATGGGGAGATGTCAATGTAGACCTACAATATACTTCTATTACCAATCAGCCATTGAGCAGCACCCTGTACTATTACTACTGCGGTGTCAATTTAATAGGCAATGCTTTCAGTAGGCGTTCGATGGATAAACTGTAGTCGAACAGTTTTTTTGAAAGAAACACTTCGACCCTAACAATTGTTGAAGTCGTTGACTAGAAATGGTAAATAGTCCAGCACCGTGTTGACCCTATCTAGGCCACGCCACCTTGCTCTGATTTGTGTGGGAGTCAAAGCTCTCGATATACAATCTGTCCTCGCTTTCTCCTTGTCGGTAACGGAATTAATTCAGTACCTTTCTAGTAGTACTGACAAGAAGTCTCAAACTAACCTAAGGCGGCTCGCTGACAGAAGTCGTTATCATGACAACTTGAGTTGCTTGACACAATTGCACGATCGCCTAACGCGTGATTTCATGCAATGTATGCCTATATGCATGGATGAATGATATGGAGTCTTTTCTATAGTATATAATGACATTGCAGACGACATGTCTATTTCACAAAATTCTTAGCGGAGTTAATAGATTTTACAGTCAAATGCCTGGTAATATCAAGTGAACCGTGCGTATGCCAAAATTGAAGCGAACATTGCGGTTGTCAAAATTAACTGACTATCACCGCTTGCAAAAGTGTTGTGCATTAGGCCCTACGCAGTGCTGTGTAAGTGAAGGTGAGAACTTAGAAACGAGCTCATTAAAGGCCTGCGGTAACACAAGAATATTCCGTTTTTGACTACTAGGCCTATCCCGAATGATGCAGCAAGATCTATGACGATCCAAATCATTGGGAAATGACTCAAATTGACTTTAGCCTACATCGATCTGCATGCTTAAATGAAAGAAAAATGGCAAAAAAATCAGAAAAAAGTTGTTATCTCCATTAAATCCGCTAACGATTTCCCCTACTCTTTTTTTCACAAATCGTTTATGATCTAAATAGACAGTTCAAAGTAGACCCGTTATTAAGCCGAATGGTTTTAGTAAGGCCTATGGTTGTGAAAATATTGTAAAGATTTGAACAGTTTGCTAACAAGAGCGCGATCACGCAGCCATGCCATCTTATCAAATTTCTAAAGGACTTCGCAGTCAAATGCATATAAAACTGCTGTATACTGTACGAGTATACCAGACCTAGACTGCATGCGAGTAATGACAGGCTATCGGTCTCGTCAAATTCCGGTAGAAGACAGTTCTACAGCAAGGCTAAAGTCGGCCGTGACCACGCAACACACGCCGTCTCGGCCCAGACACGCTAACTCGCCCGAAGGCTTTAGGTCTCCTGTCAGGCAGACAATGACTGCGAGTGCGCACACACGTGAAAATGATCTAGATTACTCATGCCTGCCTTATTGTTGAAGCATTCAAGCACTGAGCTCGCCTCTTGTGGGCTCAGTGCGAGAAAAAGCACGGCAAAAAAATAACTTAGAATTCTAAGCGCATTCGAATGGCGTTATGAATAGGCGTAGGTGATGGGACCAGTAAGAACGCATCGGAAAAAACCGTAATTAATAACTAGGTGCTTGTGAAGTT
>JAQIWG010001413.1:0-24643 GCA_034695025.1 Chamaedrilus cognettii
GCCTATACTTGCTATAGGCCTGCCTTCTATATGCCTATACTTGCTATAGGCCTGCCTTCTATATGCCTATACTTGCTGTAGGCCTGCTTTCTATAGGTCTACTTGCTAGATTTATCCGCTATTGTTGCCTATAGACATGCTTAATGGCTGAGCGAACCTTGAGTGCAACTACATGTAGTCTCTCACAGTTTTTCACTGTTAAAACGAACCAGATTTGAGGTGAACATGTCGGCAGTGTGCTTGAGATGCACTCAACATTTCTGTGTTCACACAAGTTGACGCTTGTTCAGGACGTTAGGTATTTAAATTACACTTTTACCGATTACACTGTGTGCGAAAAGGTCAGTTGTTGAATTGCAATAACTCAACTTCATATTTTTTTATATACTCAAAAACGTATTGATTTATTATCACCTCAACGTATTGATATGTAGATTGAGAGCCGGTCGGAAAGTACCCTTGTTAACGCCTCATAGCCGGCGAGGCTCCGCGGCTGCGTCCAAAAACACAACAAGCTAGCGGCAGCGATCACTGTTATTTTCAAGGGGTGTCAAGTTGATCGATTGTTTGATCCTATATCCAAAATATTGATCTCTATCCATATGAGCTCAGTGCACATTCTTTTATGCTAGTTACTACTTTTACCTAAATGTACTTGAACTGTCTAAAATGGGTGTGTAAGTTTACAAGGACACCGCAGCGCAACAGGAGTGATCGACCAGTGTTAACAATTAAAACATTATGGCGCAGTCTATTTTTAGTACTTTCGACCTCTCCTATTAGTTATTAGTCTCATTTTCGTTCGCCCTCAATTTTCCCAAGTCATTAATTTAACAGTTGTCCCATTCCCCCCGTGGGCACAGTCTGTAGATCACGTCTAACAGGTCATAAAACGTCTTGTAAGAAACCTCTCGTAGTGAATAATAATTTTAGAATTGTGACTGGAGCGCACTGTCTGCAAGACGCACTGTAGCAGTAGACGTCTGTCTTAGCCTGTATACTGGATATTATAACCGGTCAATAAATAGACCGTAGCTTGTTATATGAGTAGTCAGATGCGGTGTGATACTTGAAACTGAAGTGAATTTATATCTACCAAGTGGAAGTATTTATGCCTAAGTTGCATTTAAGGATTTCAGAGGATGTAATAAATATTTTATTTAAAAACTTGAGTGAACTTTCAGGTATACGCAGGTAATGAATAGAAAGCCTTGGATAGCAGCTAAAAATTTTTTTTATGAATTAGGTGTCCAACAGTAAGTTGTTCTGTGAACATAAATGGCCGAAATGACCGAGAATCATTGCGTCTCATTATCTTTGGATTTTGGATTTTACATGTATACCTAGCGAAACAATAAACCTATATATTTTAAACCAGCCTATGCGTTTTCAGCGGCTCGCGAAGATCCTCCGCCATCTATGACGTCACAAACTCGGACGTGACGTCATCGGCTGACACGTCATCGCCACGTTCTATACGAGCGTGCGACTACCCCTCCGGCCTGCCCTCTCCCCGCTACCAGGCCCCAGGCCCCAGCGCGCACAGGCCGAGCGCTGCGAGTGTTGTGGACGATGTGAAGGGGCTCTACAGCGCTCTCGATAGACGCCTCAGCGAGCTGGCCCGGACCGAGTACCCCCAGGTCGCCGTGTCTGGCTCGGCCTGTAATACCAATGCGCTTATCGATGAGGCGATCGATCAGAACTGTCAGAGGCTCAGTGGGTATCTGATTGATTCTCGAGAGTCGAGTATGCACGCTAAGGACCTTGTACCTGGGTCTGAGAGCAGGGCTCAGCCTGTTATTGATAAGTCTTCCTATAGTGTTAGTACTCAAGGCGCGCTCAGTGGACATAGTAGCGCTGCGGATTCACTAGCTGCGAATGTGTTTGGACATACAGCGCAGAGCAAGCCTGTAAATTATACAGCGTTGGATTGTGCAAAGGCTGGTGATGCAAAATCTGACATTGAGATTAGTGGCGATTGGCCAATTTTTCGAGACAATGCAAAAGTCGTTAACAATACATCTTTAGGTTTATTGGACAGTTTTGCAGCTATTGGCGAATTGGACGAGTTAGCGCGAAGGAACTCTGCGCACAAAATGGCAGATAATATGAACGACGTGATTGGACCAACCGATCCAATGGAACATAGCGCAGAATCGGAACAGTTGCCTGTCGGAATATCAGAATTATCTGTGGATTACAAACGAGGCGATTCCGAAGAGGAGTTTGTTTCCGTCGAGGGAATTTTGAATGGGAACGAGGAGGATACATCGTTGCAGCCGTTTGATTCTTCGGACATTCTACGACAAAGTGATGACGGCGATGTATCATCGTTGAATTTGAGCCTTTCGAGCGAAAATCGAGACTTGGAGCTTCAGCGTCCAGAATTCGTTTCTGATTCGAAGTTGGATACTGGTGATAACACTGTAAGTTTGCTGGATGTAGGTTCCACTGATGAGGTGCGATTAGACGCGCGCTATGATGATGGCACGTTGAGTGGTGACACTGCTTCTGGGGTTGTTGAACGAGGTTTAACCAGTGATTCTCTTCACTCGGAGACAGTTGAATCAAATTTAGCCAGTGAAAGCCATGATCACCTTATTTCATTCTCAGAGGAAATAGTTTCAGACGTATTGTCCACAAGTACGCCAGTGATAGATCCGGTGCACCTCGCATTAGATTCTAATTTTGGAACTGATCAACAGGGTTTAGATAGTAAGCCTCAATTGGCTGGTAGAGAAGATTTGACAGCTGTGGGAACAGAATCGTCATCTAGTGACGTCAGCATAGATTTAGAAAATAGAAATACGGCCTTTCATGCAGACGATTTATCTTTAAATTCGATGCTTTTCAACGTTATGCCCAATACGGATGCATCCAATGAAGCGAATGATGTGATGGGCGTGTCCGAGTCAGAAAACTTGCATTGTGCAGCAGAAATAGATGGCGCTACTGCATTAGACGTTGAACGCTCCGAGTCGGAAAACATAGAAAGCATTGAGGATCGACCCGGACAAGGTGATGCAGTATCGAAAGCGGAGGATGGGATTAATATAAATGATGACGAATTGCAATCTAAAACGAACGCTGCAGAAATCAAACCTGAAAGCACAGAGATGAAATCTGAAATCACAGAGGTTAAACCTGAAGATATAGAGATCAAACGTGAAGGCATAGAGGTGAAACCTGCAACTATAGAGGTGAAACCCGAAATTACAGGGATCACACCTGAAGGCACGGGGATGAAACCTGAAAACATAGAGATCAAACATGAAAACACAGAGGTGAAACCTGAAAGTGGATCAACGGTAGTGACGCCTGAAAGCAACGCAGCAGTTTGGACGTTCAAGCAGGAACGCTACACATTCGTCATCCCTGCACGTACATTCAACAACAGTCTCGTCCCACAGCAGCACACACACCCTTCGCACACTCTGCGTGTGTCCAGAAAGGACGGCTTCGAGACGCGATGGGCCAGCGATAGCCGAATATCGCAGAACGTAGCGGCGATTGATAATGAACAGAAATCAGAAAATCTTCACGGCGACAGAACGGTTAAGGTATCAGAGGAGGACCTCTGTAGTAAGTGCCAACGTCCAGCGGATAAGCAGAGGAGTCGCAGCGCAGATGCTTCCGTTCAAACGGAACTAGGCGTTTCAGATCCACATGAATTAGTTACGTGGAAACTGAATAAAAAATGTCTTGAGATTCCTGACATAAAGGTTGTTTTGAAAGAATTTGATCGGTCATCTACCGGCAGCCATGACGCTTTGGATGATCTGATGACGTCATCATTTGATGGTGAAACCGCTTCTGGCGGCAAAATCAAACATATTTTTAATTCAGCCGAACAGAAGGACAACGTTCTGTATGGATACATTGAAACACAGTATGATTTTGTTGCTTCAGAAAATCAACCTCAGGCTTCGGATATTTTGAAACCAGTCCAAGACAAAAATATCCCATTATCAGAACTAGACGTAAGTCAGCTTGATTTCTTGCAATTAAAGGAAGCTTTTGCAGACAACTCTAATGATTCGTTTAACTTTGGCACTTTGGATTTGAATCAAGCGATGGATAAGAGCATGACTGAGAGTACAGATTATTCATATCAGGCCAGCGCTTCTGACAGCAAGGACGAAGTTGAGGCCAGTATAGTGAATGATAACCCGGAAGATAGTAACCCGCTCGGTGATAACAGCGCATCTATTTCATTTTTCACTGATGCAGCAGAAGTCAATGCACAGTCTGTCGCATCAATTGGCAGCATGGCTTCGACCGCAACGGAATCATTTGTTTGCGTTAAATCTGAACCATCCCAGAATGATAATGATGTGGAAGCATGCGTGCCGCATTCAGAAAGTGATATCGTGTCGAGTGTAGAGTTGTTCGTTCCCTCGGTGAATCCGAGCTCGGAAATAACTCAAACAATGACACGGCTTGACTTGAACACTCGTCCTGCTGCAACCAATCAAACAATAGAACAGAATGAGGCCAACCTATCGCTGTCTGTAACCGATGCAAATCTAGGTCATGTCACAGTAGAAACAGAAGGTCAAGCTAAACTCTTCCCTGACCAATCAGCGACATCGAATGAATTGAGTGATGTTGGAGGAGACCAGATGCAAGATGTGGGTCCAACTCTGATTCCATCCAGGAGTTGCGTTGATCCAAGCAAGCAAATACCTAAAGTAGTATTTCAGTCGATTACAGAAGCTAGGACATCCTTAAAGGAAACCGGATTAGGGGCTAAACGTTTTGAGTCTAATACAAACCCAGATCTGGATCAATCTACAGCTCAAAAATCCACAGAGGATGTGAAGCCTTTGCATGCAGTGAATCCAAGTCAATCTCAAGAGTTGTCTAGAAACAGCACTCAGTCCACTGCTCAACCAATCAGTGCAGGCCTATCCATGGTTGAGCAGGCTCGCCTGAACGCTGCTAACCGCACAAGTAATATAACACCTAGTCGCGCAAGTAATATAACATCTAGCCGCGCAAGTATTGCCACTGCAACAGATGTGCCTCAAATAAATAGTTCTGATCTGCTCATTGGACGTTCGACACTAAAGCCATATAAATCAATGTTTTCAACTGCTCTGAGTCAAACTACATCTGCATCGGCACCCGGCTCTAGTTCTGTTTCTAGTTTTGGCACGCTGCCAGCAGTCAGTTATAATGCTAGCACGCTGCCAGCTAGCGGCTCTGTTTCCAGTTCTGGCAAAACACTGTCAATCAATCAAAAACTTGATGAAAGCCTTCGAAAATTGGATGATACCTCTACGCAAGATAAACACGCGAGTATTACGTTATCAATGGGAAACAAAGCAACGAAATCGAACGAAATCGCATCAACAGACTCCAAGTATATTTCGTTGAAAAAATTATCAGATTACAAAGATTCTTCTGAAGAATTTGACCTTGACTCGTTCCCCCGACCCTGTGATCTTCAGCGCTTGCTGCGTCCGACGTTTGACAGGCACACGCTGCCTGACGTCATCAGTATTCATCCAATGGGACACAGAGACTTCTTCGACGAACATGATTATGCCAAGCCACCGATTCCTGGCCACAAGTCACCAAAGCGCACAAAATCGCCAAAAAACTCGCCTCCGAAAGAAAAGAAAAAATCGTTGAGCCTCATTGAAATTGCTGTCGGGGACGAGAAAGCAGACGAGAAAAGAAAAACAGAAGAGAAACTGAGACAGGCTTCACATCAGCAGCAGCGTCAAGCATTCTTCGATACCACTAATCGTGGGCAACGTGTAGTGCCTACAAACCAGGGATCTCTTCAACAACTACGATCATCCACTCTTCCAAGCGCCGCTCCAAACCTTGAATTGTCTTCTGATAAAAGGCCTAAAAATATCACTCTTGAACAAGGCAAGACAGACCTGGCCTCAGATTCAACAACGCTGTCAGTGAAAGTTTTACCTGGTAAACCCCTCAGTAACATCGAGAGACTTAAGCTGCGACTGGCGAATGCGCGTCCAAAGGCCCCTCCTTCCTCTTACATCGATACGGCGTGGAACGGCGCCGAGGCTCTCGCCAGAGCGCGCAGCCACGAGAAGAGCTTGCACGATCTGAGCCACCAAGAGCTCTACTCAGACCGCGTGCAGCCCTGGCGCGGCGGCTCCACGCAGCCATCGGGCGACGAATTAAAAACAGACGGTGATCTACATTTGACACGTGGCGACAGCATACGACGAGCTCAGTCGACGAGTGGATTGTATAGTGTGGATCGACGTCGAGATGCTGCGGGATCTAGGTCATCTCTGCGAGGGGAAGATGAACAGCTTGATTCAGTCAGGAGCGTATGGAGAAAATCTGACGACGACGAATTCAAAACCAAGAGTCTATCCAGCCTGGGTCCAGCGGTGGACGTGGGGTGGAACAGCGGTGAAAGATACAAAGTGTACGAGTTTGACACGGATGACGTCGACACCGCGTCGTCGGCGGTTTTATCCCCGGATGCGGAACCTACCGGAAAGAGTCGGTTTTTGTCACAAAACGAGCTTCGTCTGCGCGATTCTCTGGCGAATCTCCACCTGCCGGAGTGGTACCGTGACGCGCTGCAGCGCAATGACGTCAGAGCGCCGGTGCACCTGAAGAACACGCGGTCGGTGGAGAACCTGCGAGCGAAGAGGATGTTTGTTGCATCGAAGTCGGAAGTAGATGGGAATTGCACCCCACAACCGGAGCGACCGCTAATCATCGCGCATCAAGTGACTATCCCTACTAATCTGATGGCCTTTACTAACAAGTCCTGTCCTTCAAGCAAACCGGAATCTTCGATGGAAGGCGAATGGAGTAAAACACAAATAAAAATTGGAGGTTCTGTGCCTAAGCCTGAGATGCGCCCTGCTGCGTATCATCCCATCGAGATTGTTCCATTTAGCACGATCATGTGTGTGGCGAAGAAAGATAATGCAAGTGACAAATTTCAAGCTGAAACGCTATTGGAAGTAATGCGGCCAGAGGAAGCCATACCATTACCAAAAACATCTTTTAACAAAGAGGATGACAGTGCAATCATGGATGAGGGAAAGAAAGAAAAAATAGCTGAAGAATTAAGGGCAGAAGTACAGTTTAAACCGATGCAGCAAAAAGACCCGCTACCTTTACCAAAAACATCTTCTAACAAAAAGGAGGTGTATTCTTCATTTAAATCACAGCGATCGCCAGATCAGTCTGCATACAGCGAAAATCCAGACTCAGGCGTGATAGCATGCCATCCCCTAGTTCCATCCTCCAACACTGCTTCAGCGGAAGAAACAATCAAGCACGCGGCGTATGTGGAAGATAAAAAGTCATCAGACGTAACATTGCAAAAGTCTTCCACCGAGAATCTTCAGTCGCCGCAGCCAGCTAAGCGCGAGTCATTACGTCGCAGGCTTGCGCAGAACGATATGACGTCACAGCTACAAGCTGAGCCACTGCCGCTAATAGCTCGGCGTCAGACTGTTGAACACTCAACGCCTACAGAAGCCGCGGTTATGCAGCAGACAATTCCCAAGCCGTCGCAACGAACTTTCATCCCAGATGATAAAGTTTTCTCACAGCAACAGGCAATCAGTGAGCCGGTTCACACGATGACGTTACCAGTTTCTGTTGTTACCGATGAAGCTATGGTCGAAATTCCTTCTCCTGCACGCAGGCCAAAAAAACGCGTCGACGGCGAGAGATCCCATCGCTCGAAATATTCTTCCTCAGGAACGGAAGACCCTAGGTCAGCAGCAACAACAGCAGAGAGTAGCAGGAATAGTGTGGTGGAAACATATTCGGTAAAACAGGAGGATTTAATTGAACCCAGTAGTGTTTCACAACCGCTGGATGCATCACCTCCGGATGAGGTTTCTGTAAAGAAAAAAAAGACGCGACGAGTACGTGTTGAAAGTCCACCGACGGAATATCCGGCTGCCTTGTATCTGCTCGATGAAAATGCAGCTGATTTGAATGCATCTGAAAGTTTGATTAATTCGCAAAAAGTGACAAAACCGGTTCGGGTCGTGCGACGAGTTCTCGAGAATGAAATAGCGTCGTTTTTTAACACTGATGCACAGCTGGCCAATGAAAACAGAGATTTGAAGCAAAATAAGGTCAGGTCAAGCGATCAAAATAAGGTCAGATCTGACAATATTGAACCTTCTCTGCAGACTTCAATAAATTCAGAAGTCGAAATTTCAGCTAAAGATCAGTCTCGGCCCAGAAGATCGCATAGAAAACACACCGATAAGATTGAAGACCAGAACTTTATTGTAGTGGACAATCCTGATCCTGGTATTGTTTTAATACCATCAGAACCTAGTGCAATTCAAAGAGAACCGATGGAGGAATCAAAATTAAAGAAAAGATCAAAATCTCGCAGCAAGGATAAATGTATTTCTGATCCTCTGCCTGATCTGATCGATTCCACACGGAATTCAGCGTTAGTGGGCGCAGAGTCGGCTGACGTTACGGAACCTCAATTATCAAAACCTTTGAAGAAGTCAAAGAAACACGCTCAGTCAGCAGTGTCCAAAATATATGTGGAAATTGAAACCAGCAATACCGCCGAGCACGCCAGGATGACGCTTGAACCGGAATATTTGCAGCCTCAAGTCGCAACCGGTGATCGAATTAAGAAAAAATCCAAAAAGCTCTCTGAGCCGTTGATGGATGATAGAACCGAGAATATTTCCAATGACGTCACTGATGCGGCGATTCTGATTGGTCAGGACAACTCAAAGGTGAAGTCAAGTCGAAGAAAAAGAGACGTGAATTCCCTTCATAATGAAATTCCGCATGATTCTTTGGCGGAAGAAAATGAAATGCGATCGACGAGACGAAGTGTTGAAGTCCCATACACAGGACCCGGCATATCTGACCACCAGAGGGCAGAGGAAGCGGTTCATCCAAAGTCTCAAAGGCGGATTCATCCACATGCGGAATCAATGCAGACAGCAAAGTCTTCCGCTCAGCCAGAATCTGAGCGGATGGCGGAACCCCGACTGAGAAGACATAAGAACGAATATGACTTGTCTGTGTCCAGCAATCAAACTGACGCAGGAGCTACCGGTACGGTGAGAAACACACGACATTCAGCTGTTGAGAGTGGGTCCTATGCTCCACAGGCCGTGGGTTATGACGGAATGACTGGAATGGAAAATTACAGGTTGAGAATGGAAGGCGTTGCGTCGGTTGTTCCAGTGGAAGATGTACATCGAACAAAAAGCGGAAGGAGATTGAGAGCCAAGGCGGATGAATCTACAGAAACGCTTGAAAAGGCAAATGCACCTGCGGCAGTGGAGCGAAAACAGCGCGATATATCTGATTCGTTAGATTTCGTCCAGGGTACGTTGGAAAATAGTTCAACCCGGCGGCGCCAGAATACGTATGACGTCACTGACGCCAGAGTGGACGCGAAGGTTACTCGGCAGCAGGCTGCGCGTGACGTCACGGGTGTAACTGTGGACACTTACGCTGGGCTGGGGGGGAAAGTTAGGCGTTCAGGGAAAGCAGCGCGTTACAGCGATAAACCGTTGGATGTCATTGCAGCTGAGCTTGGTTTGACTGAGGCTGTGTGAGGCTTAAACTTTATTTGACTGTTGTATTTTATTAATTTATTTGCTATCGGCGTTTGGAAATGATGTACAATTTTTTTTTATTCCATTAAAAACTTAATGGAAGAACTCAGTGCTCTAAGAATATTTGATAATATTTGCTTCAGTTGGCTTATATTCACTTAACTATTGGCATGTGTGGATGTTTTTGTGTAGCTCAAAGAATTTGGACAACTTTAAACTTAGGAAGGATCTCATCCAAGCTGAACGGCATACAAAAAGAGATTGTCAGAGGCAGCATAATGATGGAATTTGCTTTAAATTATGTTGCCATTGGATGCAAAGACTAGCGGGAATCAGCTTGATTCTAGACAGCCAATAGAAGCCCACCTGATAGTCAATGCTGCCATTTTGCTGACTGCTGACAATTTTCCTTTTTGGTGCCATGTGCGCCTGCACTTTACTGGCAGCTATATTACTGGCATAGCAGTTCTAGGTTTATAGTAGTCCAAATTCTTTGGTATAGCCTACATGTACCTGCATGGTGTAGCATAGCAAAAATATCCTGTGAGTAACAGTTAGGCATTGTATAGCAAGGAAGCTTTTAAATAAAAATGTTACATCTCGTTCTGAAAAGATTTTAGAGGATGAATAGCATCATAAGAATTTATTATCAGGATGCAGGCTAGACTAAAAGAAATCAGGGTGTTATCAAATTGAGAGAACATTGCGCAGCGATCATTGTGCAGCGATCATTGTGCAGCGATCATTGTGCAGCGATATATTGAGACTTGTCATTCGGGTGATAATATTTTGCCTTCTAATTATGCTTTCAGCTTTAAATTGTTAGCAGTCTGTGCATAATAATAATAAAGTAGAGGCGAATTAGGAAATTGTTCGAATGCATATTTCTATTCGTCGTCTCTGCGCGTAAACATAATTTTGTATTTTTCTTGTCTCGTATTTGCTCAATACACAGAAAGCATTGATGATCTACAGTCTCCGTCAATTAATTGAACTCGATGGCCTTTTGATTTGTCTTTACGTATTCAAAATTGTCATATTTAGGCCTACTCTGTGATACGTTCAGTTTTGAAACCAGTATATTATTAGTCAAAGGCAGACAAAAATATAAAGCAAAGCACTTTTGAAGTAAATCATATTCTATAGCCAATAATAACAATGTAAAGTATAGTTTATCATCAATAGTAGCGCAATCAACAGTCTAGAGCCTTGACAAAATATAGAATTGACTACTTACAAAGTTCAATGCTAACACCACGCTCACTCCTGCGTACCCGCTAAACTAGCTTGCGCATAGAATAGCGTCACAGTCTTTGATAAAGAAAACAGAATTGCTAACACTAAATACAAAAACGCTACCTCAAGGATTATTATTATAGACTAGATCGAGAATGGCATTGAACGGTAGAGTGTGAGAAAACGCAAATTACAGAGTAAACACATCATTCTATTGTACACGTAATCTCTCCTATTTCAAAATTATTCTCTTACGTCGGAGATATACACACAAAGTAAGAACGAATTTATAGGATCCAACAAGAAATAAACCCTAATCCAATCATTTAAGACAATATTTAAGCGTGATCCAGTTAGTGATATCATCTATTTGCTTGTTGGTGCTTCAAGTTACGAAAATAATGGCGCAAAGCGTTGGCCCTTTGATTCGTAATTCAATTCTACAAGATGTCAAACGGTTTTCGCGTGAAACATTCTATAAACGCCAACCTAATGGTTTCATTCTAAAATATGATAACTGTTACAGCTGAGATTCACAAAATATTGATTACGTAGTGTCATTATTATTGTACCCTATTTATAAAACTATTGCGTGCCATCCTAAAAAATGGATGAAACCACATAGCAGTGTGTGTCGTTGTCTATCAATCGCACGCGTCGCTTCGCCGTCAAGTATTTTAAATAAAAACTGCACTGGATTTACGTCCAATTTAAGTTTTTTTTATTTTCGTTAGATGCATACAATCAACTAGCCTGTTACGAAGAAAGTTAGTCTTTATCCTAATTGCTCAGTAATATAATCAGAGGCCAGTGTTTTATACCGGTGTGGACTTTCAGTTGACAATAATAATTTATTTAGCAAAAGGCGCTCCCTTCCGCACTCTTCCCAGCGTCAGTGACCCTCCTCCACCGAACAACACCCTACGTTCATGCACTGAAAGAACATGTGTATATCTCCCAGCATTAATGACCCTCCTCCGCCGGGCTATAGCCCATATTCTTGCGCTGCAGGAACATGTGTATCTCCCTGAAGGCCGGCCGCGCGGCCTCATCCCTGTTCCAACACTCTCGCATGAGGTCGTGGATCTCCTTTGGACAGTTGGGCGGCTGTGGCAGGCAGGCGCAGGGGAGGTCCGCGCGGTGGAGGAGCTGTCTGGAGCGGAGCAGGAGCTGGTCGTTGGTGAAAGAGTTGAAGGGCTGAAGACGCGCAAACATGAGGATCTCCCAGAGCGTGACGGCAAACGACCAGACGTCGCTCTTTGTGGAGTATCGGCCCTGTACAGCGTCACAGAGAATATTGTCATTAATCGCAACATTTCACACACTACAAGTTTAATAAACTCCTAGTTTTCAATTTATGAATACATTAATCAATGTATAATTTCATGCATTTCCATAGCGTATAAAAGTACCATAAAACATATTCTATATTTCAATGCACCGTAACCTACATTATCACATTTACTATATGCAAATGTACGATTTAAAATTTATTAAATTTAAACAATTTAAATTTAGTATTTTTGAACTACAATCCTGCAGGTCTTTGTGCTACACACCAAACTACAAAAAACAGAACAAAAACAATTAGTTGCATAGATTATAATACTCTTCATTTACGAGCCAAGTTCAGTCCAGCCCCTGATAAAATAGAAGTAGCATTACGCCTGCTACTCATATCACACACATAGTGTTATACCAAGTTTTCAAAAGCACGTAGGCCTACATCTGTCAATTTTAACGCGTAATGTTACGTCTGTTAATTTCGCATTAAGAATACGAGTTACCTAATTTTATTTATTTTGGCATACTACGCCAAATCGACACCTTTATAAAACACTGGTCACTCAATATATTCCGTAGCGAAAAATGAAATAGCTTGACTCAAACAAGTTTCGTTATTCCCAGTCCACTATAACAGTGGTTATATACAAATTGAAATTCACAATAAACGAAATGTGCAATTATTTAGCGACGAGGGCGTGTGATGATTGGACAACGACATGTGCTGCTACATGCAAGACAGGTTCTAGTAACTACACCTGCTAAACTTGACCCTGAGCATCAGCAACTTGCTTGCGCCATACACTGCGACACTTTAGACACGAACATTCCAGTCACCTCATTAATTATGTGCAACCACTGGACTATTACAGTTGTGCAATTATAGATATTTCTTCACTAACCAGGAATTTCATAACTTTAACACGTCACATTAACAACAGACTATAGAACTGTAATCGCTCTTCACTGACCAGTACGATAGACTCCCAGGCCATCCAGCGTATCGGTACCCTCGTCCTTCCCTCCACAACGTAGTAGTCCGCGCCGTGCCGCTCCTCGCTCATCGCCAGGTCAGAGACCTTAACCGCGCACTGCTCCCCCACCAGGCAGTTGCGTGCGGCCAGGTCACGGTGCACAATGTTCTGGGTCTCGAGGTACTTCATTCCCGACGCGATTTGGGTCGCGAAGTAGATGAGGCATCCATAGCTGGATGGATCAAGCAAGGCCAAGCATAACATGGATGTAAGAGAGACGCCTCGTTCAGTTTGTTTCAAGATTCCACAAGCTTATTATTTAATCGGTCTAGCATCAATATTTATGCTCTATTTTCTTTAAAATTTGTTTTCAAGTATAGCATCTCATTGGTTTTGCTGCATGATAGTGAAGAAAAATGATGAACAAGGTTTCATAATAGCGCCGCGCCAGACAGACTCGTCGAGGATTGCCGCGTGTTGAGGAGGAGGCTGGAGTGGATGCTTTGCTAAGCAAAGTTGCAAAGTCGCAGTCGCAAAGTAGCAAAGTTGCAAAAATATGTGTGTTTTTCTAAAATATCAATCTGGGGGTTAAAACAGTTCAATTTGTTTTCAGACTCAAGAAAAATTTAAGCATTTTAAAATCTTCAAATAATAGGAAATCCTGTGATACAAATAGTTAACTATAATGAGATATCTACGGTTTAATTCGACAAACCCCGCATAAATATGAAGTATTTTCAATTGATTATCAGCAGTAATCATTTACATATCAAAATATATCTGCATATGGAAAGAATTTCTACAACATAACATGACAAAAACCATTGATTGAAGTATTCAAATTTAAAAAACAATAGTACTTAATAAAAGTAGTACTTAATAAGTAATAAATAACTACTTCAAGCATCGTAACTTCAAAATTATTGTAATTGAAGATAATTTTAAAACATAAAACACAGTAAAATAAATAACATTGTGTGATCAAATCAAATAAATATAAAAGTCGAGCAACGTAGCTCGCCTGAGTGTGTTAGTGCCGCGCTGCTGTCGCGCTAGACTGCTTTCCTGCGCCGCGACGTGTCGCTGGAGGAAGTGCTTCAGGTCGCCGAGGGGCGGGTACTCAGTTACGACGCACAGTGGCTCCCCCGCCGAACAGACGCCGAGCAAAGAAGCTAGGTTTGGGTCGACAAGGCAGCGAAGGGCGAGCGTCTCCTGACTGTACCCGGTCCTGCAGCCATAGGATATTCCAGAATAGAATAAATGGAATAATATATAACATCACAGCATAGTCCTGCGGTCGTAGAATATTGCAGAATAGAATCCACAGAAAAATTCAACATTGTAAAATTACATTATACACCCTGTCCTGCAGCCAAAAAGCATTCCAGAAGAGAATCAAATGAATAAGGTATAACATCGTAGCACAGTCTCGCAATCTTACACAACATTCTACAACTGAATAAAAGAAATTGTCAAATTATATTCTTACCCTATCATACTGACAGTATTCTTACCCTATCATACTGACAGTATTCTTACCCTATCATACTGACAGTATCAGACTTATGTATAGCTTGTTTGCACAGCACTGTGACTTACATATCTGACTACCTTTTTTAATTGTGTAATGCGTACCTAGCCGTATCACTGGCACTCTTGTTCCAGGTTCTTGCTACGACTAGTTTGAAGCCAGATCCAGTGCGTCCGGTCTTGATGGAGCAAGCTTCCATCTCTGACAGGTCATCGTCACTCCCCATCTCACATAGATGGATCTACAAGAACGCAGCTAGACACTGTAAAACACGAGATTTTTATTGCATGCTATTTTCACGCTGCTGCCTCTTAAAAATTTAGCGCTTCAATGGGCCCATTAGAAATGGTTACTGCAGCTTTATTTCGCGGATGTAATTTTCTCGAGTTTGACGGATGTGCAAAATTCGCCAACATTACATGCACACAAAAATTCCATGTCTTACAGTAATTTCTGGAAAATATGACCTATAAGCATTTAGTATAGAATCATAGTTGAAGACGTTTAATATTCAAATGCGCATGAAATGTAACATCCAAAATTTACACTGTTATTCACTCAATAATTGCAATCTTTTTAATGTCACATTTTTATAGTTTCTACTCCAAATTTACCCATGCACATTATCGATAATCTATAAGCACTATATGCAAACGTCAGCTGAAGAAGATATGAAACAGACACATTATGAAAGGGTGCGACTAATTTTTATCTGCGCTATTCATCACCAACCTTCAACATATTAAACTATAACACGTTGATAGCAAAAACGATAGCAAAAAAGAATATTATTCTTTTTATTTGCTATCAAATTTTACTTGCATAATCAAAAACAAAAAAGAACAAAAATCTTGATTACCTCTCCACAAGGACCTTGCCCAAGCTTCTCAACAAATCTGAGCCCCTCCCTTACTATCTTCCTCACTTCCCCTCCCCACAACTCGCTCCTCAAATTCCCCGGAAGAACGTAAACGCTGTTTCCGCAGCTCCCCTGGAGTCCGATCGCTTCCGTTCCGGCATAAGCGACGTTTGCCGGAACGTTTCCGGTGACCAGGGGCAGAGTCCCGACCCGCCAATGCGCGTCGCCGAGTGGTCTGAATGTGGAGCGGGGCTGGGTGGCCGACGAGAATTGGATTGGAGGGGCCGCGAGGGGGTAGGGGGGGGGGTAGGGGGCGGACAGAATCATGTCTGGGACTGCGTAGGTGGAGGTGTTGGTGTCGGAGAGGTATTCTGAAAACAGAAAATTAATTTATTAAGCAAATAAAACAGTCAATTATTTTCAACTCTTGCAGGCTATACATATGAATAAAACTGACTGATACATATACAAACAACGATCATTAAAAAAAAGCTACTCTGATAAAATATATAATGACCCCATCAGCAACAAATAATTGATAAGGGTAATGCCAAAATACATCATGCCACTTACGCAAAAAAAAAAATAATAATTGATGTTATAATAACTTCATAACAAAAATTTAAACTATCTCAAAATGCTAACTACAGAATGTAAAGAAACATGAAAAAAACATCTAAAAGATTTAATACGCAACACGCAACATGCAATGTGAAACACAGGTCAAAAATACATGTAAACAAAGAAGATGAAAAACAGATCACATCATCCAGGCGTTTAAAACAATTAATTTAATTAATTTTCATAAATGGTTCAAACGACTGATATCACAAGTAACAACATTTTGAACAATTGCATTGCAAACAAATTCCATCTCCAGAATCGCGACTTCCACCCACCTGCATTATCATACGGTATCACCGGTGGTTCCGGAAGCTTCCGCAGCTGTATTCCATCGCACAAATATCCTTCACCCAATCTACCATTTCCTTCCCTTTCCCCCCACCCTTCTCCGACCCCCCCGCCGCACAGCAACCCCTTGTACTGGCCCTTTTCTCCGCCTCCCGCCGCCCCCCCGGAATTAAACCCCGTCGCCGCCACACTGAGGTTATTTGCCATGTTGGCGGTGCCGTGGTTATTCGCGCCGCCGTGGCTGTTCGCGCCGCACTGCGCGTATTTCTTGCGCCGCGCGGCGCGCCGGCGCAGCACACACACCCCCACGCCCCCTGTGAGGAGAAGCAGCGAGATACAGATGGCGCCAATGATGATGCCGACGAGCTGCTCATTGGCCGGGGGGCGAGCGGGGGCGGAGTCCCAGTCAGGGGCGGGCACCGGGTCGTAGTCGTCTGTGGGGCGGGAAATAGAAACAGGATAATAATTTATCAAAAATTAACAATAGTATGTTTAGCTTTTATTAATACTGGGTTTATAGTCCGTTTCGGCATCGAAAGGCGCCATCGGGGACCTCAGCTGTTGATAGCGCAACGCAATATAAAAAGAAAGGGAAACGTAAATGCGGACAGGCAACCACTAGCCAAAGGTCAGAACTTACCGTTAACATAGCTATTATAGATAAAATATATAACCAACTAACTAACCTCCCTAACCAACTAACTAACCTCCCTTTTGTCATCTAATCTGTTAATGTCCATGTTTTCACACAGGATGAACATTTGCGCCCTGCTGACGCCAACCAAATACTAATTATGTGGCACAGGGTTAGCAGCTAGCGACACTTTTTTGTGTCGACACACTGTGTTAACACATTGAGTTGTGTGTTTAGACAGTGTGTTTAACACATTGTGTTAAACACACTTTTAGGTGTTTAACAGCCTTGTTGAAGGGCCTGTAACGTCATGGTTTCGTAGTTGCCGGCACGGGGACTCGAACCCTGGTCCTCTGGACTCAAAGTGCAGCGCCTTAACCACTGCACCACAGCGCCGCGCTGCACCTCGCAAGGAATACATAACTAAGTGGATTTAAATATAAAATACCGATTTCAGAATAGTCCGACGTGGCGTCCAAGCTGATTGGTCGGCTTTGGCGGTAGGCGGGGCTTCCACTGTCCGGTGTCAACGTCCCTTCCACAAACTCCGTCGAGACGATTTCTATTCTCATAAATAATATTCGAGTTTGAAATGTGTAAACAAGATAAAATATTTTAAATCAATAGAAAAAACTAAATGTCTTTGCTGACAGTCCTTGGTAAAAATATCTTTAAATAATATGTACAACAGTTCTGTTCAGAATATAGGATTAAAGCTGAGCTGTGTGGGTTATCAAAGCTAATGATTTGACATGAGGGTTACAAGGGTTACAAGGGTTACAAGGGTTACAAGTTAAGCATTTTATTAAGCTAGTTGCAAACTCTATCAAGCATTGCAATTACGGAACCGATGCACCTGACCTCAACCGCTTAAATATCTAAAAGATCATCAAATCACATATAAAACCCACTAAATTACTAGTAGGCCCTTCTGTATTAAACTGTTTCAAAAGTCGTCAGGAACAGATATACCAATTATAATTATTATAATAATAAATATAATAATCATCGTTCTTGACGTCTATTCCGATGCGCTACAGACAAGCCTGTAACGCCGTGTCCATGTTAACACAGGTTAGTCGTTGATCTTGCAGCTTTTTATGGCCGGATGCCCTTGCTGTCGCCAACCAGAATAATAAACTATCTTGGACAATGATTATCAGCTAGCGACACTTGTGTGTTTAACAGCCTTGCTGAAGGGCCTGTAACGGTATGGTTTCATAGTTGCCGGCGCCGAGACTTCAACGCTGGTCCTCTGGACCCAAAGTCCAACCCCTTAACCACTACACCACACCGCCTCGTGGTGTGGTGGTATTATTATAAATAATTAATTTTCTTTTAAATAATATATTATTATAAATTATAAATTTATAAAAATAGATTAGACCCATTGGATCAATTGATGGATAGCGGCAGTAGTAGGGCATCTACCAATTACATTTTACGAACGTAAGGAAATTGTAAATGCCTGTGAATCTTTTCGGGGTATTTGTTTGAGAGCGATGCGCAATGGATTTACACCCACCTCTTGTTGTTTAATCGAATTGTGCCACCAACGACACCCGACCCGTTTTATAGTTCCGCTCTGGTTGGAAGATAGGTAAAGCCAAAAAATTGAATTCTCTGCATAGCTCGAGCGGGGATTGAACCCCGGACCTCTAGCACGGCAGTCCAGTGAAGATACCACTGCACCAAATATACCACTGCACCACACAGGCTTCACACAAACACAAAGACAAACACAAAGGCAAAATAAATTTAAAACATGAAAAAACCAAGAAACAAATGGAAATTGAATATTATTACTGTTTTGTCATTTAAATTATTTAATCAATGTGACCACAAGAATTGTGTCACATTGATTACATAATTTAAATGACAAAACAGTAATAATATTCAATTTCCATTTATTTCTTTGTTTTCTCATGTTTTAAATTTATTTTGCCTTTGTGTTTGTTTTTCCATGTTTCTAAACTACGGCGACCACATTTTTTTTATCACAAAATAAATGCACGCAAAAGCTCAGAATTCAAACCTGAGTCGAAGCGGACCTCGCTGAACATCATCCACTTAGCGTCGAAGAAGAGCTCCACGCGCACAAATCTTGCGACGCGGTGCGGCACCGACACGATGACGTTGCGCGCAAACTCGATGAACGTGTCGCGCATGAAGTCATAGACGACCGGGCGCGCCTGGTAGCCGCGCGACGTCGCACCAAAGTGGAGGACGGCGCGGCGAAACACCCGCGTCTCCCTGCTAAACAGATTGTTGCAGTGGAAACGGACGGAGGTGAAGTTGCGCAGTCGATCAAACTCAAACACGATCTGTAACACAACATCAGCACAATAAACAACCCACTCACGCTGCAATAAACCTATTCAAAATTAAGAACAGAATAAAATCACTTAAAGTGATTTATGGAAATTATCATCATATTCATCACATAATTTTAATGTTAAAACAATAGTATAGCTATCATTCACTCTAAGGCTTCCACAATACATTGCGCACGTGTACACTGCAAATATTATAATGAATTCTAACCACCTATCTCCAGTTGTCCATTTTTTTCTTCAGGTCAGACGACACACCACAGTAAGTTCTTCCAATAAATGAAAGCAGAGAAATTAAGTTAATTATTTAATCACCAACGGTACCGACGACGTTATACAAAAGTTTAAATTTATAGCTATTCGTAAGAATCAATAAATTCAGCTCGTATCATGCACACAAACCAACAGCTATGTATCATAAAAATTCAAGTTCGTAACGATTTTGCAAAAAAATCATTTGCAACAATCCACTTTTCAGCACATCACAATCCAGCTATTTTGCGTTTATTCATCTAGTGTACACTAAGAACATCTACAACACTTTGCTACCATATACGACAACCATTATTTATCTTCAACACATCCATCTTGTAAATGTCAAAAAAGTACAAGAAATTTCTGATTTTGCTTATTACAAAACAATATCCCTGACTTAAACCAACCAAACAAACCCACCTCCACCGGAGGTCGATCGCTCGACTCGTTCTTCCACCCGACCCAGTCGTAGCCCTTTCGCCCGGAGTTGTCGTGGTCCAGGCGGAAGTTTGTGTGTCCCTCCACTCCGTCAGTCAGCTGACCCAGCCCCCCCGAGAGATACGCGTCGGTGACCTTGCCGTCGTACGTGACGTCATGAAGGTCGACGTCCGCGCCGCGCCGCTCACCTTGCGGCAGTGAGTAGGAGAGGAGGCCATCTGGGGAGTAAATGAGTACTGAATAAAACATATACTTAGAATTGACTGATTCACAACTTCGCTACAGCCAATCAAATAATTGATCCTGGAGCCTCACTCCGCCCACACAAAATTAGCATAGGCCTACTAAATACACTAACTGACTAATGAATAACTAAACTGCTCAATGATTGGTTCAAAATTAGAACTGTCACCTCATACACCAATCAAGGCTCGCGTAACAATAATTAGATTAATAATAGAAACATTACGATTGATTGCGAGCATGGCGAGTGACACGGTGCAGGTGCAGAGACGCAATCTCAAATGCCTGCGACGTCATTCTGGCATTGGGTCAATTCAATTAAAATCTTGCCGCGATTGGTTGAGTTGACAAAAAAATTCTTCAAAATTGACAGTGAACAATAAATTTAAATTACAGTAAAATTTAGTAAGCCTGCCATAGCATCGTTCCAAAATATCATCAAATTAAAAATTTCAAATTGATCAGATTTTATACTAAATATAATTATAAGGTTGAATAAATTAGGCCTACAACATACAATGTATATTACTCATTGCCAAAATGTGGTCGGTATTTATGCGTTTAAAATTTTTCTTATTACCCACAATTCTCAAACTTAGAGTTGATCATTTGAGTAGGCGCAATGCCATATTCAATTAAAGAACACATTTTTAGATGAATTGAAGCTAGAACTAGACCAAGGATACGGATAACAAAAAATAAAATTGACTTTGAGGTCATAGAAAATACCGGAATCTGCGGGCTAAAGATCCGAAACGATAAAAAAAGAAGGCTTAAACCTAAAATGGCAAGACGAACCTTTGAAGTCACACCCATACAGCTCTAGTCGCATGCAGACCGTGCGGGGGTGATGGCTGAAAGGAACGATTCGAATCTTGCGCGCTATGATCGGCGGTGAGATATTTCTGCTTCTAGCCTCGAACGGATTCTCATTGCCACTGATCAGCTAAGACAGCATTCACATATCGTAAACATCGCGCAATGGAACGCGTTCTGATCCGATATTTTGTAATTAATTTGATTTATTTTGCTATAAGCGAGATAACTCGATGACGTTATGGCACGTATACGCACAACAATATTGAGAATTAAGTTAAATGCTCGGAGAAAAAAAGAATGTTTTGCTTTGCTTTTTTGCAGTTTAGGAAAGCAAGCGATGCTTGCTTTGGGAAACACTACTCGTACCCCCTCTCAACAGGTCCACGGCGAGGCAATGAAGCCCTAATTTTTTACATAAATCTTACGCTTTGCCACACATTTTGGTATTTCAGACTCAATTTTCACCTCTTCGAAAGCGCATGGATATCTAAAATGTACCAGTTTGATTGGAAAAGCACACCAGTGGCTACGTTGCTTCGAAGAAAAGCAGCAGATTAAAGATACAAGTTTTTATTTATATTCCTAGATAAGCCAAGAGGCCGTTGTTTTAAAAAGGTGTAGACTTTAGATGCCAATCAATCGTTATTCTTATCGTCATTCTATCGATCGGATCTACACCAATAGGCAACATTATCATTACAGTACAATTACTGGTACTGGATAACACTTAACATGACCCCTGCAAACAGGGGTACAAAAAATTGAAATGCAGCCCAGAACTCTCTGGGTAAATTTCAAAAAGCAACTAAAGAAGAGGTAGCGGTTCCATACTGGATCCCAAAGCACTGAACTGGACACTGTGGTAAAAGAACCCAACGTCATCTTCCGTTATTCAGTTATTGGCAGAAAAACCAATGAAAACGTCATCATAACCATGAAGCCTTGCTGAATACTTAATGATAAAACCAGCCCTCAGCAAGGCATGCAGACTAATCAGGCAAGTATAATTCAATTTCTGGATTGAGAAGAACTGCCATCCCGGGTCAATCAATGCAATCTAATAAGGAGTTGGAGTTCAAGAGGACAGCCTGTGCTGTACTACACTGCTATAGTCTCGCCTGCCTACAATCTATAATTAGCTGTCACTCTGCAGTGCGACCATGCATCGATGCGTTCAGGGCTAATTATTAATTAAAAGCTTTTCACCACGGTACACTACCGTGATTGGCTGTCACATCTGCACTGTTGGCTTGGAATGTTGTACTGCATAGATAGCACTATAGTGCTATCGAAGAGGCTAAACGGGCGAGAAGAAAAAGTTATGCATATGCTACGCCGTACATTCGTTTATTCAAAGTTAATAATTCCGGAGAAAATGAAAAGTGAGCGATGTTCATTACAGATCAGCATGACAAAAAATCGACAGCTTGCGATCACAGAAAGTAGAACCAGAAAAATGTCGTGATATACCTCGCTGCCTTTCTTGTCCTTGAACTTGCTCCACGTGCCTCCTTCCAGCCGCCTGTATTCCACCATGTAGCTGTCCGCAAACTCCTGACCCTAGCCGCATCGCAACAAAACTGATCTCAACACAATCCCAAACCTAACGTTAACGACTGATAACTGACCCGGCGTACCGACCTGACATTCTCTCTTGGCCCTGATCTCTATCTCAGCCTGGGTGGAGGAGGAAAAATGATGATGCCAGGATCTAGGGATGATGCCAATGTTGCCGGGAGGGCGTCCCCGATACGGTCGTCAGACTATGAAAAGGACGAAAACTCCGCTATAATTTGTTATTACGGCACGAAAGACTAAACAAAGACAACTCAAAAATCTCAATGACTAGCACATCTACAAAATCTGACAGCGCATTAATGGTCCAGACGTACCAACAATTCAACCTGGCTGTACGACTATTACGAAAATTAACCGCCTACAATTTTCACAGCTTTTTCTTTCGTAATTGCGCGCGTTTACAATCATTACCTGTCCGTTTCCGAAGCGCCCCTGCGTCTCGATCTGTGTAACGACCTTGAGTTCCCCAAGGTCAATCTCCAGCCACTCATAGACCGTCCTTGACACCTGCTGTTTGGGACACCAAGCTCCGCCGTTGCGCTCCATCCTGATGCTGCGCATGCAACAGTTAATCACAGTTTAACGTCTGCCTTTGGCTGGCTAGAGATACCTTGAGTTGAGGCAAAAAATCAAACAACCCTAATATTTGCTAACATTTGGCATGTTTTTGACTGTACAGTTGTTAAATTAAAGTAACATCACAGTGATGAATATATCGAATAGGATCCTTTTTTCCAAAAGGGTTACACGACTGAATAAGGGTTCACCATCATGCAATCTCGCTTCTCCCTTCGCAGTCGATCCCTATCCTTGCCATAAACAATTCCTTCCACTCCACCAGACGCTCTCTCCCACTGATCCCAGAGGGGAGTCCCAATCCATTGTAAGGCACACGCAGCGGGCGGCCTTTGACTCAAACGGTTCTTTGAACCACCCGGGCGCTACGAAACCCCCCCCCTGGCCCCGTGGCCCCACGGCCCCCTAATGACCGGGGCGCCAGGGTAGAATGACCAAGCGGCATCAGAACTGCGATCAGAACATCACAGAGCGGCTGAGTGCTCGCTTCTCTGATCTCCGATAGCATTGGTTCATGCTGGCGTCCTCGCTAGAGGGAAGAATCAGGGGGAAATATTGCACATTTCTTTGCATGATCGTCTGAGTGAACAATGCGGGAGAGGGGGGAGGGGGTAAATGGGGATGGATGGCTAAACTGATTTGTGATCAAATAAATGGGGACTAGTATGACAGGGCATTTGCACAGAAGTCTATAGAACTACATTAGAGGCGACTGTGATTCAATGGTAATTGAACAAGAATCTAATGGTAGACCTGCACCACAGTCTATAGATATGGAGTCAAAGAAACGTCTTAGGACACAGAAAACATTTCATAAGCAAGCATCGCGGCTTGAATCTGCACCAGGCCTACCTAGTGAAAACTGCCAATGAAATGAGTTCTGAAAATAATTGATGAACTTATATGCAGTCAGCGTCAATAAGCTGGTAAATAATAGACTAGAAATGCTGAGCTAGGGGGTAATTAATGAAAGCTACCCTAACCGTGCATTGGTAGGCCCGACACTGGAGTCATCATACGAGGAGCTTGCTCTGAGCGCGCTGTCTGCGATCTGTCCGCTCTGCATGCCCAGCGACTGGCGACAGTTGGCTGACAACAGAAATAATATAGTCTATGCATATATCTGACAACACATTCCAACTTTTTAGTAGGATAAAAAGAGCATGCATGCAGGCCTATGTAATGTATGATGTATGTACATGTATGTGCAAAAGCAACATAATTGAGAGCACATATAAAACATCAAATCTAATCAATCATACGTTACGATCAACAAATATACAGTATTGCTCAAAAGTTTGAGCCCATTGATCAATTTATTAACTTTGTTCGTTTGCTTTTAAGTACAGTTGTTATTTCATTCACAGAGACATTCAAAGTACGTTGTAATTGTTTTTTTACGTAA